>JAZDXF010000013.1:187517-215500 GCA_038380155.1 Pseudococcus jackbeardsleyi
GATCGCGAAAAAACCATTCGATTCGTCTCGACGAGAGGATTCCAAAAATGTATTAGTTTTTGAAATTCGAGTGATTTTCGACCGAGTCACGGGCATTTCTCTGCGGCGCGGCGCCGACCATACATCGACCTTCCGACTCAACTTTTGTTCTAATGCTCCAATTTGGATCGCGAAAAAACCATTCGATTCGTCTCGACGAGAGGATTCCAAAAATGTATTAGTTTTTGAAATTCGAGTGATTTTCGACCGAGTCACGGGCATTTCTCTGCGGCGCGGCGGCGCGGCGCCGACCATACATCGACCTTCCGACTCAACTTTTGTTCTAATGCTCCAATTTGGATCGCGAAAAAACCATTCGATTCGTCTCGACGAGAGGATTCCAAAAATGTATTAGTTTTGAAATTCGAGTGATTTTCGACCGAGTTACGGGCATTTCTCTGCGGCGCGGCGGCGCGGCGCCGACCATACATCGACCTTCCGACTCAACTTTTGTTGTAATGCTCCAATTTGGATCGCGAAAAAACCATTCGATTCGTCTCGACGAGAGGATTCCAAAAATGTATTAGTTTTTGAAATTCGAGTGATTTTCGACCGAGTCACGGGCATTTCTCTGCGGCGCGGCGGCGCGGCGCCGACCATACATCGACCTTCCGACTCAACTTTTGTTCTAATGCTCCAATTTGGATCGCGAAAAAACCATTCGATTCGTCTCGACGAGAGGATTCCAAAAATGTATTAGTTTTTGAAATTCGAGTGATTTTCGACCGAGTCACGGGCATTTCTCTGCGGCGCGGCGCCGACCATACATCGACCTTCCGACTCAACTTTTGTTCTAATGCTCCAATTTGGATCGCGAAAAAACCATTCGATTCGTCTCGACGAGAGGATTCCAAAAATGTATTAGTTTTTGAAATTCGAGTGATTTTCGACAGAGTTACGGGCATTTCTCTGCGGCGCGGCGGCGCGGCGGCGCGGCGCCGACCATACATCGACCTTCCGACTCAACTTTTGTTCTAATGCTCCAATTTGGATCGCGAAAAAACCATTCGATTCGTCTCGACGAGAGGATTCCAAAAATGTATTAGTTTTTGAAATTCGAGTGATTTTCGACCGAGTTACGGGCATTTCTCTGCGGCGCGGCGGCGCGGCGCCGACCATACATCGACCTTCCGACTCAACTTTTGTTCTAATGCTCCAATTTGGATCGCGAAAAAACCATTCGATTCGTCTCGACGAGAGGATTCCAAAAATGTATTAGTTTTTGAAATTCGAGTGATTTTCGACAGAGTTACGGGCATTTCTCTGCGGCGCGGCGGCGCGGCGCCGACCATACATCGACCTTCCGACTCAACTTTTGTTCTAATGCTCCAATTTGGATCGCGAAAAAACCATTCGATTCGTCTCGACGAGAGGATTCCAAAAATGTATTAGTTTTTGAAATTCGAGTGATTTTCGACCGAGTTACGGGCATTTCTCTGCGGCGCGGCGCCGACCATACATCGACCTTCCGACTCAACTTTTGTTCTAATGCTCCAATTTGGATCGTGAAAAAACCATTCGATTCGTCTCGACGAGAGGATTCCACAAATGTATTAGTTTTTGAAATTCGAGTGATTTTCGACCGAGTTACGGGCATTTCTCTGCGGCGCGGCGCCGACCATACATCGACCTTCCGACTCAACTTTTGTTCTAATGCTCCAATTTGGATCGCGAAAAAACCATTCGATTCGTCTCGACGAGAGGATTCCAAAAATGTATTAGTTTTTGAAATTCGAGTGATTTTCGACCGAGTTACGGGCATTTCTCTGCGGCGCGGCGGCGGCGCCGACCATACATCGACCTTCCGACTCAACTTTTGTTCTAATGCTCCGATTTGGATCGTGAAAAAACCATTCGATTCGTCTCGACGAGAGGATTCCAAAAATGTATTAGTTTTTGAAATTCGAGTGATTTTCGACCGAGTTACGGGCATTTCTCTGCGGCGCGGCGGCGCGGCGCCCACCATACATCGACCTTCCGACTCAACTTTTGTTCTAATGCTCCAACTTGGATCGCGAAAAAACCATTCGATTCGTCTCGACGAGAGGATTCCAAAAATGTATTAGTTTTTGAAATTCGAGTGATTTTCGACCGAGTTACGGGCATTTCTCTGCGGCGCGGCGCCGACCATACATCGACCTTCCGACTCAACTTTTGTTCTAATGCTCCAATTTGGATCGCGAAAAAACCATTCGATTCGTCTCGACGAGAGGATTCCAAAAATGTATTATTTTATGAAATTCGAGTGATTTTCGACCGAGTTACGGGCATTTCTCTGCGGCGCGGCGGCGCGGCGCCGACCATACATCGACCTTCCGACTCAACTTTTGTTCTAATGCTCCAATTTGGATCGCGAAAAAACCATTCGATTCGTCTCGACGAGAGGATTCCAAAAATGTATTAGTTTTTGAAATTCGAGTGATTTTCGACAGAGTTACGGGCATTTCTCTGCGGCGCGGCGGCGCGGCGGCGCGGCGCCGACCATACATCGACCTTCCGACTCAACTTTTGTTCTAATGCTCCAATTTGGATCGCGAAAAAACCATTCGATTCGTCTCGACGAGAGGATTCCAAAAATGTATTAGTTTTTGAAATTCGAGTGATTTTCGACCGAGTTACGGGCATTTCTCTGCGGCGCGGCGGCGCGGCGCCGACCATACATCGACCTTCCGACTCAACTTTTGTTCTAATGCTCCAATTTGGATCGCGAAAAAACCATTCGATTCGTCTCGACGAGAGGATTCCAAAATGTATTAGTTTTTGAAATTCGAGTGATTTTCGACCGAGTCACGGGCATTTCTCTGCGGCGCGGCGCCGACCATACATCGACCTTCCGACTCAACTTTTGTTCTAATGCTCCAATTTGGATCGCGAAAAAACCATTCGATTCGTCTCGACGAGAGGATTCCAAAAATGTATTAGTTTTGAAATTCGAGTGATTTTCGACAGAGTTACGGGCATTTCTCTGCGGCGCGGCGGCGCGGCGGCGCGGCGCCGACCATACATCGACCTTCCGACTCAACTTTTGTTCTAATGCTCCAATTTGGATCGCGAAAAAACCATTCGATTCGTCTCGACGAGAGGATTCCAAAAATGTATTAGTTTTTGAAATTCGAGTGATTTTCGACCGAGTTACGGGCATTTCTCTGCGGCGCGGCGGCGCGGCGCCGACCATACATCGACCTTCCGACTCAACTTTTGTTCTAATGCTCCAATTTGGATCGCGAAAAAACCATTCGATTCGTCTCGACGAGAGGATTCCAAAAATGTATTAGTTTTTGAAATTCGAGTGATTTTCGACAGAGTTACGGGCATTTCTCTGCGGCGCGGCGGCGGCGCCGACCATACATCGACCTTCCGACTCAACTTTTGTTCTAATGCTCCAACTTGGATCGCGAAAAAACCATTCGATTCGTCTCGACGAGAGGATTCCAAAAATGTATTAGTTTTTGAAATTCGAGTGATTTTCGACCGAGTTACGGGCATTTCTCTGCGGCGCGGCGGCGCGGCGCCGACCATACATCGACCTTCCGACTCAACTTTTGTTCTAATGCTCCAATTTGGATCGCGAAAAAACCATTCGATTCGTCTCGACGAGAGGATTCCAAAAATGTATTAGTTTTTGAAATTCGAGTGATTTTCGACCGAGTTACGGGCATTTCTCTGCGGCGCGGCGGCGCGGCGCCGACCATACATCGACCTTCCGACTCAACTTTTGTTCTAATGCTCCAATTTGGATCGCGAAAAAACCATTCGATTCGTCTCGACGAGAGGATTCCAAAAATGTATTAGTTTTTGAAATTCGAGTGATTTTCGACAGAGTTACGGGCATTTCTCTGCGGCGCGGCGGCGCGGCGCCGACCATACATCGACCTTCCGACTCAACTTTTGTTCTAATGCTCCAATTTGGATCGCGAAAAAACCATTCGATTCGTCTCGACGAGAGGATTCCAAAAATGTATTAGTTTTTGAAATTCGAGTGATTTTCGACCGAGTTACGGGCATTTCTCTGCGGCGCGGCGGCGCGGCGCCGACCATACATCGACCTTCCGACTCAACTTTTGTTCTAATGCTCCAATTTGGATCGCGAAAAAACCATTCGATTCGTCTCGACGAGAGGATTCCAAAAATGTATTAGTTTTTGAAATTCGAGTGATTTTCGACCGAGTTACGGGCATTTCTCTGCGGCGCGGCGGCGCGGCGCCGACCATACATCGACCTTCCGACTCAACTTTTGTTCTAATGCTCCAATTTGGATCGCGAAAAAACCATTCGATTCGTCTCGACGAGAGGATTCCAAAAATGTATTAGTTTTTGAAATTCGAGTGATTTTCGACCGAGTTACGGGCATTTCTCTGCGGCGCGGCGCCGACCATACATCGACCTTCCGACTCAACTTTTGTTCTAATGCTCCAATTTGGATCGCGAAAAAACCATTCGATTCGTCTCGACGAGAGGATTCCAAAAATGTATCAGTTTTGAAATTCGAGTGATTTTCGACCGAGTTACGGGCATTTCTCTGCGGCGCGGCGGCGCGGCGCCGACCATACATCGACCTTCCGACTCAACTTTTGTTCTGATGCTCCAATTTGGATCGCGAAAAAACCATTCGATTCGTCTCGACGAGAGGATTCCAAAAATGTATTAGTTTTTGAAATTCGAGTGATTTTCGACCGAGTTACGGGCATTACTCTGCGGCGCGGCGCCGACCATACATCGACCTTCCGACTCAACTTTTTGTTCTAATGCTCCAATTTGGATCGTGAAAAAACCATTCGATTCGTCTCGACGAGAGGATTCCAAAAATGTATTAGTTTTGAAATTCGAGTGATTTTCGACCGAGTTACGGGCATTTCTCTGCGGCGCGGCGGCGCGGCGCCCACCATACATCGACCTTCCGACTCAACTTTTGTTCTAATGCTCCAACTTGGATCGCGAAAAAACCATTCGATTCGTCTCGACGAGAGGATTCCAAAAATGTATTAGTTTTTGAAATTCGAGTGATTTTCGACCGAGTTACGGGCATTTCTCTGCGGCGCGGCGCCGACCATACATCGACCTTCCGACTCAACTTTTGTTCTAATGCTCCAATTTGGATCGCGAAAAAACCATTCGATTCGTCTCGACGAGAGGATTCCAAAAATGTATTAGTTTTTGAAATTCGAGTGATTTTCGACCGAGTTACGGGCATTTCTCTGCGGCGCGGCGGCGCGGCGCCGACCATACATCGACCTTCCGACTCAACTTTTGTTCTAATGCTCCAATTTGGATCGTGAAAAAACCATTCGATTCGTCTCGACGAGAGGATTCCAAAAATGTATTAGTTTTTGAAATTCGAGTGATTTTCGACCGAGTTACGGGCATTTCTCTGCGGCGCGGCGGCGCGGCGCCCACCATACATCGACCTTCCGACTCAACTTTTGTTCTAATGCTCCAACTTGGATCGCGAAAAAACCATTCGATTCGTCTCGACGAGAGGATTCCAAAAATGTATTAGTTTTTGAAATTCGAGTGATTTTCGACCGAGTTACGGGCATTTCTCTGCGGCGCGGCGGCGCGGCGCCGACCATACATCGACCTTCCGACTCAACTTTTGTTCTAATGCTCCAATTTGGATCGCGAAAAAACCATTCGATTCGTCTCGACGAGAGGATTCCAAAAATGTATTAGTTTTTGAAATTCGAGTGATTTTCGACCGAGTTACGGGCATTTCTCTGCGGCGCGGCGGCGCGGCGCCGACCATACATCGACCTTCCGACTCAACTTTTGTTCTGATGCTCCAATTTGGATCGCGAAAAAACCATTCGATTCGTCTCGACGAGAGGATTCCAAAAATGTATTAGTTTTTGAAATTCGAGTGATTTTCGACCGAGTTACGGGCATTTCTCTGCGGCGCGGCGCCGACCATACATCGACCTTCCGACTCAACTTTTGTTCTAATGCTCCAATTTGGATCGTGAAAAAACCATTCGATTCGTCTCGACGAGAGGATTCCAAAAATGTATTAGTTTTTGAAATTCGAGTGATTTTCGACCGAGTTACGGGCATTTCTCTGCGGCGCGGCGCCGACCATACATCGACCTTCCGACTCAACTTTTTGTTCTAATGCTCCAATTTGGATCGTGAAAAAACCATTCGATTCGTCTCGACGAGAGGATTCCAAAAATGTATTAGTTTTGAACTTCGAGTGATTTTCGACCGAGTTACGGGCATTTCTCTGCGGCGCGGCGGCGCGGCGCCGACCATACATCGACCTTCCGACTCAACTTTTGTTCTAATGCTCCAACTTGGATCGCGAAAAAACCATTCGATTCGTCTCGACGAGAGGATTCCCAAAATGTATTAGTTTTGAAATTCGAGTGATTTTCGACCGAGTTACGGGCATTTCTCTGCGGCGCGGCGCCGACCATACATCGACCTTCCGACTCAACTTTTGTTCTAATGCTCCAATTTGGATCGCGAAAAAACCATTCGATTCGTCTCGACGAGAGGATTCCAAAAATGTATTAGTTTTTGAAATTCGAGTGATTTTCGACCGAGTTACGGGCATTTCTCTGCGGCGCGGCGGCGCGGCGCCGACCATACATCGACCTTCCGACTCAACTTTTGTTCTAATGCTCCAATTTGGATCGCGAAAAAACCATTCGATTCGTCTCGACGAGAGGATTCCAAAAATGTATTAGTTTTTGAAATTCGAGTGATTTTCGACAGAGTTACGGGCATTTCTCTGCGGCGCGGCGGCGCGGCGCCGACCATACATCGACCTTCCGACTCAACTTTTTGTTCTAATGCTCCAATTTGGATCGCGAAAAAACCATTCGATTCGTCTCGACGAGAGGATTCCAAAAATGTATTAGCTTTGAAATTCGAGTGATTTTCGACCGAGTTACGGGCATTTCTCTGCGGCGCGGCGCCGACCATACATCGACCTTCCGACTCAACTTTTGTTCTAATGCTCCAATTTGGATCGTGAAAAAACCATTCGATTCGTCTCGACGAGAGGATTCCAAAAATGTATTAGTTTTTGAAATTCGAGTGATTTTCGACCGAGTTACGGGCATTTCTCTGCGGCGCGGCGCCGACCATACATCGACCTTCCGACTCAACTTTTGTTCTAATGCTCCAATTTGGATCGCGAAAAAACCATTCGATTCGTCTCGACGAGAGGATTCCAAAAATGTATTACTTTTGAAATTCGAGTGATTTTCGACCGAGTTACGGGCATTTCTCTGCGGCGCGGCGGCGCGGCGCCGACCATACATCGACCTTCCGACTCAACTTTTGTTCTAATGCTCCAACTTGGATCGCGAAAAAACCATTCGATTCGTCTCGACGAGAGGATTCCAAAAATGTATTAGTTTTTGAAATTCGAGTGATTTTCGACCGAGTTACGGGCATTTCTCTGCGGCGCGGCGGCGCGGCGCCGACCATACATCGACCTTCCGACTCAACTTTTTGTTCTAATGCTCCAATTTGGATCGCGAAAAAACCATTCGATTCGTCTCGACGAGAGGATTCCAAAAATGTATTAGTTTTTGAAATTCGAGTGATTTTCGACCGAGTTACGGGCATTTCTCTGCGGCGCGGCGGCGCGGCGCCGACCATACATCGACCTTCCGACTCAACTTTTGTTCTGATGCTCCAATTTGGATCGCGAAAAAACCATTCGATTCGTCTCGACGAGAGGATTCCAAAAATGTATTAGTTTTTGAAATTCGAGTGATTTTCGACCGAGTTACGGGCATTTCTCTGCGGCGCGGCGCCGACCATACATCGACCTTCCGACTCAACTTTTGTTCTAATGCTCCAATTTGGATCGTGAAAAAACCATTCGATTCGTCTCGACGAGAGGATTCCAAAAATGTATTAGTTTTTGAAATTCGAGTGATTTTCGACCGAGTTACGGGCATTTCTCTGCGGCGCGGCGCCGACCATACATCGACCTTCCGACTCAACTTTTGTTCTAATGCTCCAATTTGGATCGTGAAAAAACCATTCGATTCGTCTCGACGAGAGGATTCCAAAAATGTATTAGTTTTTGAAATTCGAGTGATTTTCGACCGAGTTACGGGCATTTCTCTGCGGCGCGGCGGCGCGGCGCCCACCATACATCGACCTTCCGACTCAACTTTTGTTCTAATGCTCCAACTTGGATCGCGAAAAAACCATTCGATTCGTCTCGACGAGAGGATTCCAAAAATGTATTAGTTTTTGAAATTCGAGTGATTTTCGACCGAGTTACGGGCATTTCTCTGCGGCGCGGCGCCGACCATACATCGACCTTCCGACTCAACTTTTGTTCTAATGCTCCAATTTGGATCGCGAAAAAACCATTCGATTCGTCTCGACGAGAGGATTCCAAAAATGTATTAGTTTTTGAAATTCGAGTGATTTTCGACAGAGTTACGGGCATTTCTCTGCGGCGCGGCGGCGCGGCGCCGACCATACATCGACCTTCCGACTCAACTTTTGTTCTAATGCTCCAATTTGGATCGCGAAAAAACCATTCGATTCGTCTCGACGAGAGGATTCCAAAAATGTATTAGCTTTGAAATTCGAGTGATTTTCGACCGAGTTACGGGCATTTCTCTGCGGCGCGGCGCCGACCATACATCGACCTTCCGACTCAACTTTTGTTCTAATGCTCCAATTTGGATCGTGAAAAAACCATTCGATTCGTCTCGACGAGAGGATTCCAAAAATGTATTAGTTTTTGAAATTCGAGTGATTTTCGACCGAGTTACGGGCATTTCTCTGCGGCGCGGCGGCGCGGCGCCGACCATACATCGACCTTCCGACTCAACTTTTGTTCTAATGCTCCAATTTGGATCGCGAAAAAACCATTCGATTCGTCTCGACGAGAGGATTCCAAAAATGTATTAGTTTTTGAAATTCGAGTGATTTTCGACCGAGTTACGGGCATTTCTCTGCGGCGCGGCGGCGCGGCGCCGACCATACATCGACCTTCCGACTCAACTTTTGTTCTAATGCTCCAATTTGGATCGTGAAAAAACCATTCGATTCGTCTCGACGAGAGGATTCCAAAAATGTATTAGTTTTTGAAATTCGAGTGATTTTCGACCGAGTTACGGGCATTTCTCTGCGGCGCGGCGGCGCGGCGCCGACCATACATCGACCTTCCGACTCAACTTTTGTTCTAATGCTCCAACTTGGATCGCGAAAAAACCATTCGATTCGTCTCGACGAGAGGATTCCAAAAATGTATTAGTTTTTGAAATTCGAGTGATTTTCGACCGAGTTACGGGCATTTCTCTGCGGCGCGGCGGCGCGGCGCCGACCATACATCGACCTTCCGACTCAACTTTTGTTCTAATGCTCCAACTTGGATCGCGAAAAAACCATTCGATTCGTCTCGACGAGAGGATTCCAAAAATGTATTAGTTTTTGAAATTCGAGTGATTTTCGACCGAGTTACGGGCATTTCTCTGCGGCGCGGCGCCGACCATACATCGACCTTCCGACTCAACTTTTTGTTCTAATGCTCCAATTTGGATCGCGAAAAAACCATTCGATTCGTCTCGACGAGAGGATTCCAAAAATGTATTAGTTTTTGAAATTCGAGTGATTTTCGACAGAGTTACGGGCATTTCTCTGCGGCGCGGCGGCGCGGCGGCGCGGCGCCGACCATACATCGACCTTCCGACTCAACTTTTGTTCTAATGCTCCAATTTGGATCGCGAAAAAACCATTCGATTCGTCTCGACGAGAGGATTCCAAAAATGTATTAGTTTTTGAAATTCGAGTGATTTTCGACCGAGTTACGGGCATTTCTCTGCGGCGCGGCGGCGCGGCGCCGACCATACATCGACCTTCCGACTCAACTTTTGTTCTAATGCTCCAATTTGGATCGCGAAAAAACCATTCGATTCGTCTCGACGAGAGGATTCCAAAAATGTATTAGTTTTTGAAATTCGAGTGATTTTCGACCGAGTCACGGGCATTTCTCTGCGGCGCGGCGCCGACCATACATCGACCTTCCGACTCAACTTTTGTTCTAATGCTCCAATTTGGATCGCGAAAAAACCATTCGATTCGTCTCGACGAGAGGATTCCAAAAATGTATTAGTTTTTGAAATTCGAGTGATTTTCGACAGAGTTACGGGCATTTCTCTGCGGCGCGGCGGCGCGGCGCCGACCATACATCGACCTTCCGACTCAACTTTTGTTCTAATGCTCCAACTTGGATCGCGAAAAAACCATTCGATTCGTCTCGACGAGAGGATTCCAAAAATGTATTAGTTTTTGAAATTCGAGTGATTTTCGACCGAGTTACGGGCATTTCTCTGCGGCGCGGCGGCGCGGCGCCGACCATACATCGACCTTCCGACTCAACTTTTGTTCTAATGCTCCAATTTGGATCGTGAAAAAACCATTCGATTCGTCTCGACGAGAGGATTCCAAAAATGTATTAGTTTTTGAAATTCGAGTGATTTTCGACCGAGTTACGGGCATTTCTCTGCGGCGCGGCGCCGACCATACATCGACCTTCCGACTCAACTTTTGTTCTAATGCTCCAATTTGGATCGCGAAAAAACCATTCGATTCGTCTCGACGAGAGGATTCCAAAAATGTATTAGTTTTTGAAATTCGAGTGATTTTCGACCGAGTTACGGGCATTTCTCTGCGGCGCGGCGCCGACCATACATCGACCTTCCGACTCAACTTTTGTTCTAATGCTCCAATTTGGATCGCGAAAAAACCATTCGATTCGTCTCGACGAGAGGATTCCAAAAATGTATTAGTTTTTGAAATTCGAGTGATTTTCGACCGAGTTACGGGCATTTCTCTGCGGCGCGGCGCCGACCATACATCGACCTTCCGACTCAACTTTTGTTCTAATGCTCCAATTTGGATCGCGAAAAAACCACTCGATTCGTCTCGACGAGAGGATTCCAAAAATGTATTAGTTTTTGAAATTCGAGTGATTTTCGACAGAGTTACGGGCATTTCTCTGCGGCGCGGCGGCGCGGCGGCGCGGCGGCGCGGCGGCGCGGCGCCGACCATACATCGACCTTCCGACTCAACTTTTGTTCTAATGCTCCAATTTGGATCGCGAAAAAACCATTCGATTCGTCTCGACGAGAGGATTCCAAAAATGTATTAGTTTTTGAAATTCGAGTGATTTTCGACCGAGTTACGGGCATTTCTCTGCGGCGCGGCGGCGCGGCGCCGACCATACATCGACCTTCCGACTCAACTTTTGTTCTAATGCTCCAATTTGGATCGCGAAAAAACCATTCGATTCGTCTCGACGAGAGGATTCCAAAAATGTATTAGTTTTTGAAATTCGAGTGATTTTCGACCGAGTCACGGGCATTTCTCTGCGGCGCGGCGCCGACCATACATCGACCTTCCGACTCAACTTTTGTTCTAATGCTCCAATTTGGATCGCGAAAAAACCATTCGATTCGTCTCGACGAGAGGTTTCCAAAAATGTATTAGTTTTTGATATTCGCGTGATTTTCGACAGAGTTACGGGCATTTCTCTGCGGCGCGGCGGCGCAGCGCCGACCATACATCAACCTTCCGACTCAACTTTTGTTCTAATGCTCCAATTTGGATCGCGAAAAAACCATTCGATTCGTCTCGACGAGAGGATTACAAAAATTTATTAGTTTTGAAATTCGAGTGATTTTCGACCGAGTTACGGGCATTTCTCTGCGGCGCGGCGGCGCGGCGCCGACCATACATCGACCTTCCGACTCAACTTTTGTTCTAATGCTCCAATTTGGATCGCGAAAAAACCATTCGATTCGTCTCGACGAGAGGATTCCAAAAATGTATTAGTTTTTGAAATTCGAGTGATTTTCGACCGAGTTACGGGCATTTCTCTGCGGCGCGGCGGCGCGGCGCCGACCATACATCGACCTTCCGACTCAACTTTTGTTCTAATGCTCCAATTTGGATCGTGAAAAAACCATTCGATTCGTCTCGACGAGAGGATTCCAAAAATGTATTAGTTTTTGAAATTCGAGTGATTTTCGACCGAGTTACGGGCATTTCTCTGCGGCGCGGCGGCGCGGCGCCGACCATACATCGACCTTCCGACTCAACTTTTGTTCTAATGCTCCAATTTGGATCGTGAAAAAACCATTCGATTCGTCTCGACGAGAGGATTCCAAAAATGTATTAGTTTTTGAAATTCGAGTGATTTTCGACCGAGTCACGGGCATTTCTCTGCGGCGCGGCGCCGACCATACATCGACCTTCCGACTCAACTTTTGTTCTAATGCTCCAATTTGGATCGCGAAAAAACCATTCGATTCGTCTCGACGAGAGGATTCCAAAAATGTATTAGTTTTTGAAATTCGAGTGATTTTCGACAGAGTTACGGGCATTTCTCTGCGGCGCGGCGGCGCGGCGGCGCGGCGCCGACCATACATCGACCTTCCGACTCAACTTTTGTTCTAATGCTCCAATTTGGATCGCGAAAAAACCATTCGATTCGTCTCGACGAGAGGATTCCAAAAATGTATTAGTTTTTGAAATTCGAGTGATTTTCGACCGAGTTACGGGCATTTCTCTGCGGCGCGGCGCCGACCATACATCGACCTTCCGACTCAACTTTTGTTCTAATGCTCCAATTTGGATCGCGAAAAAACCATTCGATTCGTCTCGACGAGAGGATTCCAAAAATGTATTCGTTTTTGAAATTCGAGTGATTTTCGACCGAGTTACGGGCATTTCTCTGCGGCGCGGCGGCGCGGCGCCGACCATACATCGACCTTCCGACTCAACTTTTGTTCTAATGCTCCAATTTGGATCGCGAAAAAACCATTCGATTCGTCTCGACGAGAGGATTCCAAAAATGTATTCGTTTTTGAAATTCGAGTGATTTTCGACCGAGTTACGGGCATTTCTCTGCGGCGCGGCGGCGCGGCGCCGACCATACATCGACCTTCCGACTCAACTTTTGTTCTAATGCTCCAATTTGGATCGCGAAAAAACCATTCGATTCGTCTCGACGAGAGGATTCTAAAAATGTATTAGTTTTTGAAATTCGAGTGATTTTCGACCGAGTTACGGGCATTTCTCTGCGGCGCGGCGCCGACCATACATCGACCTTCCGACTCAACTTTTGTTCTAATGCTCCAATTTGGATCGCGAAAAAACCATTCGATTCGTCTCGACGAGAGGATTCCAAAAATGTATTAGTTTTTGAAATTCGAGTGATTTTCGACCGAGTTACGGGCATTTCTCTGCGGCGCGGCGGCGCGGCGCCGACCATACATCGACCTTCCGACTCAACTTTTGTTCTAATGCTCCAATTTGGATCGCGAAAAAACCATTCGATTCGTCTCGACGAGAGGATTCCAAAAATGTATTAGTTTTGAAATTCGAGTGATTTTCGACCGAGTTACGGGCATTTCTCTGCGGCGCGGCGGCGCGGCGGCGCGGCGCCGACCATACATCGACCTTCCGACTCAACTTTTGTTCTAATGCTCCAATTTGGATCGCGAAAAAACCATTCGATTCGTCTCGACGAGAGGATTCCAAAAATGTATTAGTTTTTGAAATTCGAGTGATTTTCGACCGAGTTACGGGCATTTCTCTGCGGCGCGGCGGCGCGGCGCCGACCATACATCGACCTTCCGACTCAACTTTTGTTCTAATGCTCCAATTTGGATCGCGAAAAAACCATTCGATTCGTCTCGACGAGAGGATTCCAAAAATGTATTAGTTTTTGAAATTCGAGTGATTTTCGACCGAGTCACGGGCATTTCTCTGCGGCGCGGCGCCGACCATACATCGACCTTCCGACTCAACTTTTGTTCTAATGCTCCAATTTGGATCGCGAAAAAACCATTCGATTCGTCTCGACGAGAGGATTCCAAAAATGTATTAGTTTTTGAAATTCGAGTGATTTTCGACAGAGTTACGGGCATTTCTCTGCGGCGCGGCGGCGCGGCGCCGACCATACATCGACCTTCCGACTCAACTTTTGTTCTAATGCTCCAATTTGGATCGCGAAAAAACCATTCGATTCGTCTCGACGAGAGGATTCCAAAAATGTATTAGTTTTTGAAATTCGAGTGATTTTCGACCGAGTTACGGGCATTTCTCTGCGGCGCGGCGGCGCGGCGCCGACCATACATCGACCTTCCGACTCAACTTTTGTTCTAATGCTCCAATTTGGATCGCGAAAAAACCATTCGATTCGTCTCGACGAGAGGATTCCAAAAATGTATTAGTTTTTGAAATTCGAGTGATTTTCGACCGAGTTACGGGCATTTCTCTGCGGCGCGGCGCCGACCATACATCGACCTTCCGACTCAACTTTTGTTCTAATGCTCCAATTTGGATCGCGAAAAAACCATTCGATTCGTCTCGACGAGAGGATTCCAAAAATGTATTCGTTTTGAAATTCGAGTGATTTTCTACTGTCTTACGGGAATTTCTCTGGTGCGCGGCGTCGCGGCGGCGCGGCGCCGACCATACATCGACCTTCCGACTCAACTTTTGTTCTAATGCTCCAATTTGGATCGTGAAAAAACCATTCGATTCGTCTCGACGAGAGGATTCCAAAAATGTATTAGTGTTTGAAATTCGAGTGATTTTCGACCGAGTTACGGGCATTTCTCTGCGGCGCGGCGGCGCGGCGCCGACCATACATCGACCTTCCGACTCAACTTTTGTTCTAATGCTCCAACTTGGATCGCGAAAAAACCATTCGATTCGTCTCGACGAGAGGATTCCAAAAATGTATTAGTTTTTGAAATTCGAGTGATTTTCGACCGAGTTACGGGCATTTCTCTGCGGCGCGGCGGCGCGGCGCCGACCATACATCGACCTTCCGACTCAACTTTTGTTCTAATGCTCCAATTTGGATCGCGAAAAAACCATTCGATTCGTCTCGACGAGAGGATTCCAAAAATGTATTCGTTTTTGAAATTCGAGTGATTTTCGACCGAGTTACGGGCATTTCTCTGCGGCGCGGCGGCGCGGCGCCGACCATACATCGACCTTCCGACTCAACTTTTGTTCTAATGCTCCAATTTGGATCGCGAAAAAACCATTCGATTCGTCTCGACGAGAGGATTCTAAAAATGTATTAGTTTTTGAAATTCGAGTGATTTTCGACCGAGTTACGGGCATTTCTCTGCGGCGCGGCGCCGACCATACATCGACCTTCCGACTCAACTTTTGTTCTAATGCTCCAATTTGGATCGCGAAAAAACCACTCGATTCGTCTCGACGAGAGGATTCCAAAAATGTATTAGTTTTTGAAATTCGAGTGATTTTCGACCGAGTTACGGGCATTTCTCTGCGGCGCGGCGGCGCGGCGCCGACCATACATCGACCTTCCGACTCAACTTTTGTTCTAATGCTCCAATTTGGATCGCGAAAAAACCATTCGATTCGTCTCGACGAGAGGATTCTAAAAATGTATTAGTTTTTGAAATTCGAGTGATTTTCGACCGAGTTACGGGCATTTCTCTGCGGCGCGGCGCCGACCATACATCGACCTTCCGACTCAACTTTTGTTCTAATGCTCCAATTTGGATCGCGAAAAAACCATTCGATTCGTCTCGACGAGAGGATTCCAAAAATGTATTAGTTTTGAAATTCGAGTGATTTTCGACCGAGTTACGGGCATTTCTCTGCGGCGCGGCGGCGCGGCGCCGACCATACATCGACCTTCCGACTCAACTTTTGTTCTAATGCTCCAATTTGGATCGCGAAAAAACCATTCGATTCGTCTCGACGAGAGGATTCCAAAAATGTATTAGTGTTTGAAATTCGAGTGATTTTCGACCGAGTTACGGGCATTTCTCTGCGGCGCGGCGCCGACCATACATCGACCTTCCGACTCAACTTTTGTTCTAATGCTCCAATTTGGATCGCGAAAAAACCATTCGATTCGTCTCGACGAGAGGATTCCAAAAATGTATTAGTGTTTGAAATTCGAGTGATTTTCGACCGAGTTACGGGCATTTCTCTGCGGCGCGGCGCCGACCATACATCGACCTTCCGACTCAACTTTTGTTCTAATGCTCCAATTTGGATCGCGAAAAAACCATTCGATTCGTCTCGACGAGAGGATTCCAAAAATGTATTCGTTTTTGAAATTCGAGTGATTTTCGACCGAGTTACGGGCATTTCTCTGCGGCGCGGCGGCGCGGCGCCGACCATACATCGACCTTCCGACTCAACTTTTGTTCTAATGCTCCAATTTGGATCGCGAAAAAACCATTCGATTCGTCTCGACGAGAGGATTCCAAAAATGTATTCGTTTTTGAAATTCGAGTGATTTTCGACCGAGTTACGGGCATTTCTCTGCGGCGCGGCGGCGCGGCGCCGACCATACATCGACCTTCCGACTCAACTTTTGTTCTAATGCTCCAATTTGGATCGCGAAAAAACCATTCGATTCGTCTCGACGAGAGGATTCTAAAAATGTATTAGTTTTTGAAATTCGAGTGATTTTCGACCGAGTTACGGGCATTTCTCTGCGGCGCGGCGGCGCCGACCATACATCGACCTTCCGACTCAACTTTTGTTCTAATGCTCCAATTTGGATCGCGAAAAAACCACTCGATTCGTCTCGACGAGAGGATTCCAAAAATGTATTAGTTTTTGAAATTCGAGTGATTTTCGACCGAGTTACGGGCATTTCTCTGCGGCGCGGCGGCGCGGCGCCGACCATACATCGACCTTCCGACTCAACTTTTGTTCTAATGCTCCAATTTGGATCGCGAAAAAACCATTCGATTCGTCTCGACGAGAGGATTCTAAAAATGTATTAGTTTTTGAAATTCGAGTGATTTTCGACCGAGTTACGGGCATTTCTCTGCGGCGCGGCGCCGACCATACATCGACCTTCCGACTCAACTTTTGTTCTAATGCTCCAATTTGGATCGCGAAAAAACCATTCGATTCGTCTCGACGAGAGGATTCCAAAAATGTATTAGTTTTTGAAATTCGAGTGATTTTCGACCGAGTTACGGGCATTTCTCTGCGGCGCGGCGGCGCGGCGCCGACCATACATCGACCTTCCGACTCAACTTTTGTTCTAATGCTCCAATTTGGATCGCGAAAAAACCATTCGATTCGTCTCGACGAGAGGATTCCAAAAATGTATTACTTTTGAAATTCGAGTGATTTTCGACCGAGTTACGGGCATTTCTCTGCGGCGCGGCGCCGACCATACATCGACCTTCCGACTCAACTTTTGTTCTAATGCTCCAATTTGGATCGCGAAAAAACCATTCGATTCGTCTCGACGAGAGGATTCCAAAAATGTATTAGTTTTTGAAATTCGAGTGATTTTCGACCGAGTTACGGGCATTTCTCTGCGGCGCGGCGGCGCGGCGCCGACCATACATCGACCTTCCGTGTCAACTTTTGTTCTAATGCTCCAATTTGGATCGCGAAAAAACCATTCGATTCGTCTCGACGAGACGATTCCAAAAATGTATTAGTATTTGAAATTCGAGTGATTTTCGACCGAGTTACGGGCATTTCTCTGCGGCGCGGCGCCGACCATACATCGACCTTCCGACTCAACTTTTGTTCTAATGCTCCAATTTGGATCGCGAAAAAACCATTCGATTCGTCTCGACGAGAGGATTCCAAAAATGTATTAGTTTTTGAAATTCGAGTGATTTTCGACCGAGTTACGGGCATTTCTCTGCGGCGCGGCGGCGCGGCGCCGACCATACATCGACCTTCCGACTCAACTTTTGTTCTAATGCTCCAATTTGGATCGCGAAAAAACCATTCGATTCGTCTCGACGAGAGGATTCCAAAAATGTATTAGTTTTGAAATTCGAGTGATTTTCGACCGAGTTACGGGCATTTCTCTGCGGCGCGGCGGCGCGGCGCCGACCATACATCGACCTTCCGACTCAACTTTTGTTCTAATGCTCCAATTTGGATCGCGAAAAAACCATTCGATTCGTCTCGACGAGAGGATTCCAAAAATGTATTAGCTTTGAAATTCGAGTGATTTTCGACCGAGTTACGGGCATTTCTCTGCGGCGCGGCGCCGACCATACATCGACCTTCCGACTCAACTTTTGTTCTAATGCTCCAATTTGGATCGCGAAAAAACCATTCGATTCGTCTCGACGAGAGGATTCCAAAAATGTATTAGTTTTTGAAATTCGAGTGATTTTCGACCGAGTTACGGGCATTTCTCTGCGGCGCGGCGGCGCGGCGGCGCAGCGCCGACCATACATCGACCTTCCGACTCAACTTTTTGTTCTAATGCTCCAATTTGGATCGCGAAAAAACCATTCGATTCGTCTCGACGAGAGGATTCCAAAAATGTATTAGTTTTTGAAATTCGAGTGATTTTCGACCGAGTTACGGGCATTTCTCTGCGGCGCGGCGGCGCCGCGCCGACCATACATCGACCTTCCGACTCAACTTTTGTTCTAATGCTCCAATTTGGATCGCGAAAAAACCATTCGATTCGTCTCGACGAGAGGATTCCAAAAATGTATTAGTTTTTGAAATTCGAGTGATTTTCGACCGAGTTACGGGCATTTCTCTGCGGCGCGGCGCCGACCATACATCGACCTTCCGACTCAACTTTTGTTCTAATGCTCCAATTTGGATCGCGAAAAAACCATTCGATTCGTCTCGACGAGAGGATTCCAAAAATGTATTAGTTTTTGAAATTCGAGTGATTTTCGACCGAGTTACGGGCATTTCTCTGCGGCGCGGCGGCGCGGCGCCGACCATACATCGACCTTCCGACTCAACTTTTGTTCTAATGCTCCAATTTGGATCGCGAAAAAACCATTCGATTCGTCTCGACGAGAGGATTCCAAAAATGTATTAGTTTTTGAAATTCGAGTGATTTTCGACCGAGTTACGGGCATTTCTCTGCGGCGCGGCGGCGCGGCGCCGACCATACATCGACCTTCCGACTCAACTTTTGTTCTAATGCTCCAATTTGGATCGTGAAAAAACCATTCGATTCGTCTCGACGAGAGGATTCCAAAAATGTATTAGTTTTTGAAATTCGAGTGATTTTCGACCGAGTTACGGGCATTTCTCTGCGGCGCGGCGGCGCGGCGCCGACCATACATCGACCTTCCGACTCAACTTTTGTTCTAATGCTCCAATTTGGATCGTGAAAAAACCATTCGATTCGTCTCGACGAGAGGATTCCAAAAATGTATTAGTTTTTGAAATTCGAGTGATTTTCGACCGAGTTACGGGCATTTCTCTGCGGCGCGGCGGCGCGGCGCCGACCATACATCGACCTTCCGACTCAACTTTTGTTCTAATGCTCCAATTTGGATCGCGAAAAAACCATTCGATTCGTCTCGACGAGAGGATTCCAAAAATGTATTCGTTTTTGAAATTCGAGTGATTTTCGACCGAGTTACGGGCATTTCTCTGCGGCGCGGCGCCGACCATACATCGACCTTCCGACTCAACTTTTGTTCTAATGCTCCAATTTGGATCGCGAAAAAACCATTCGATTCGTCTCGACGAGAGGATTCCAAAAATGTATTAGTTTTTGAAATTCGAGTGATTTTCGACCGAGTTACGGGCATTTCTCTGCGGCGCGGCGGCGCGGCGGCGCGGCGCCGACCATACATCGACCTTCCGACTCAACTTTTTGTTCTAATGCTCCAATTTGGATCGCGAAAAAACCATTCGATTCGTCTCGACGAGAGGATTCCAAAAATGTATTAGTTTTTGAAATTCGAGTGATTTTCGACCGAGTTACGGGCATTTCTCTGCGGCGCGGCGGCGCGGCGCCGACCATACATCGACCTTCCGACTCAACTTTTGTTCTAATGCTCCAATTTGGATCGCGAAAAAACCATTCGATTCGTCTCGACGAGAGGATTACATTAATGTATTATTTTTTTAAATTATTTTGATTTTCGACCGAGTTACGGGCATTTCTCTGCGGCGCGGCGCCGACCATACATCGACCTTCCGACTCAACTTTTGTTCTAATGCTCCAATTTGGATCGCGAAAAAACCATTCGATTCGTCTCGACGAGAGGATTCCAAAAATGTATTAGTTTTTGAAATTCGAGTGATTTTCGACCGAGTTACGGGCATTTCTCTGCGGCGCGGCGGCGCGGCGCCGACCATACATCGACCTTCCGACTCAACTTTTGTTCTAATGCTCCAATTTGGATCGCGAAAAAACCATTCGATTCGTCTCGACGAGAGGATTCCAAAAATGTATTAGTTTTGAAATTCGAGTGATTTTCGACCGAGTTACGGGCATTTCTCTGCGGCGCGGCGGCGCGGCGCCGGTGACCATACATCGACCTTCCGACTCAACTTTTTGTTCTAATGCTCCAATTTGGATCGTGAAAAAACCATTCGATTCGTCTCGACGAGAGGATTCCAAAAATGTATTAGTTTTTGAAATTCGAGTGATTTTCGACCGAGTTACGGGCATTTCTCTGCGGCGCGGCGGCGCGGCGCCGACCATACATCGACCTTCCGACTCAACTTTTGTTCTAATGCTCCAATTTGGATCGCGAAAAAACCATTCGATTCGTCTCGACGAGAGGATTCCAAAAATGTATTAGTTTTGAAATTCGAGTGATTTTCGACCGAGTTACGGGCATTTCTCTGCGGCGCGGCGGCCTCGACGCGCCATCATACATCGACCTTCCGACTCAACTTTTGTTCTAATGCTCCAATTTGGATCGCGAAAAAACCATTCGATTCGTCTCGACGAGAGGATTCCAAAAATGTATTAGTTTTTGAAATTCGAGTGATTTTCGACCGAGTTACGGGCATTTCTCTGCGGCGCGGCGGCGCAGCGCCGACCATACATCGACCTTCCGACTCAACTTTTGTTCTAATGCTCCAATTTGGATCGCGAAAAAACCATTCGATTCGTCTCGACGAGAGGATTCCAAAAATGTATTAGTTTTTGAAATTCGAGTGATTTTCGACCGAGTTACGGGCATTTCTCTGCGGCGCGGCGGCGCGGCGCCGACCATACATCGACCTTCCGACTCAACTTTTGTTCTAATGCTCCAATTTGGATCGCGAAAAAACCATTCGATTCGTCTCGACGAGAGGATTCCAAAAATGTATTAGTTTTTGAAATTCGAGTGATTTTCGACCGAGTTACGGGCATTTCTCTGCGGCGCGGCAGCGCCGACCATACATCGACCTTCCGACTCAACTTTTGTTCTAATGCTCCAATTTGGATCGCGAAAAAACCATTCGATTCGTCTCGACGAGAGGATTCCAAAAATGTATTAGTTTTTGAAATTCGAGTGATTTTCGACCGAGTTACGGGCATTTCTCTGCGGCGCGGCGGCGCGGCGGCGCCGACCATACATCGACCTTCCGACTCAACTTTTGTTCTAATGCTCCAATTTGGATCGCGAAAAAACCATTCGATTCGTCTCGACGAGAGGATTCCAAAAATGTATTAGTTTTCGAAATTTGAGCGATTTTCGACCGAGTTACGGGCATTTCTCTGCGGCGCGGCGGCGCGGCGCCGACCATACATCGACCTTCCGACTCAACTTTTGTTCTAATGCTCCAATTTGGATCGCGAAAAAACCATTCGATTCGTCTCGACGAGAGGATTCCAAAAATGTATTAGTTTTTGAAATTCGAGTGATTTTCGACCGAGTTACGGGCATTTCTCTGCGGCGCGGCGCCGACCATACATCGACCTTCCGACTAAACTTTTGTTCTAATGCTCCAATTTGGATCGCGAAAAAACCATTCGATTCGTCTCGACGAGAGGATTCCAAAAATGTATTAGTTTTTGAAATTCGAGTGATTTTCGACCGAGTTACGGGCATTTCTCTGCGGCGCGGCGGCGCGGCGCCGACCATACATCGACCTTCCGACTCAACTTTTGTTCTAATGCTCCAATTTGGATCGTGAAAAAACCATTCGATTCGTCTCGACGAGAGGATTCCAAAAATGTATTAGTTTTTGAAATTCGAGTGATTTTCGACCGAGTTACGGGCATTTCTCTGCGGCGCGGCGCCGACCATACATCGACCTTCCGACTCAACTTTTTGTTCTAATGCTCCAATGTGGATCGCGAAAAAACCATTCGATTCGTCTCGACGAGAGGATTCCAAAAATGTATTAGTTTTTGAAATTCGAGTGATTTTCGACCGAGTTACGGGCATTTCTCTGCGGCGCGGCGGCGCGGCGCCGACCATACATCGACCTTCCGACTCAACTTTTGTTCTAATGCTCCAATTTGGATCGCGAAAAAACCATTCGATTCGTCTCGACGAGAGGATTCCAAAAATGTATTAGTTTTGAAATTTGAGTGATTTTCGACCGAGTTACGGGCATTTCTCTGCGGCGCGGCGGCCGACCATACATCGACCTTCCGACTCAACTTTTGTTCTAATGCTCCAAGTTGGATCGCGAAAAAACCATTCGATTCGTCTCGACGAGAGGATTCCAAAAATGTATTAGTTTTGAAATTCGAGTGATTTTCGACCGAGTTACGGGCATTTCTCTGCGGCGCGGCGGCGCGGCGCCGACCATACATCGACCTTCCGACTCAACTTTTGTTCTAATGCTCCAATTTGGATCGCGAAAAAACCATTCGATTCGTCTCGACGAGAGGATTCCAAAAATGTATTAGTTTTGAAATTCGAGTGATTTTCGACCGAGTAACGGGCATTTCTCTGCGGCGCGGCGGCGCGGCGCCGACCATACATCGACCTTCCGACTCAACTTTTTGTTCTAATGCTCCAATTTGGATCGCGAAAAAACCATTCGATTCGTCTCGACGAGAGGATTCCAAAAATGTATTAGTTTTTGAAATTCGAGTGATTTTCGACCGAGTTACGGGCATTTCTCTGCGGCGCGGCGGCGCGGCGCCGACCATACATCGACCTTCCGACTCAACTTTTGTTCTAATGCTCCAATTTGGATCGCGAAAAAACCATTCGATTCGTCTCGACGAGAGGATTCCAAAAATGTATTAGTTTTTGAAATTCGAGTGATTTTCGACCGAGTTACGGGCATTTCTCTGCGGCGCGGCGGCGCGGCGCCGACCATACATCGACCTTCCGACTCAACTTTTGTTCTAATGCTCCAATTTGGATCGCGAAAAAACCATTCGATTCGTCTCGACGAGAGGATTCCAAAAATGTATTAGTTTTTGAAATTTGAGCAATTTTCGACCGAGTTACGGGCATTTCTCTGCGGCGCGGCGGCGCGGCGCCGACCATACATCGACCTTCCGACTCAACTTTTGTTCTAATGCTCCAATTTGGATCGCGAAAAAACCATTCGATTCGTCTCGACGAGAGGATTCCAAAAATGTATTAGTTTTGAAATTCGAGTGATTTTCGACCGAGTTACGGGCATTTCTCTGCGGCGCGGCGGCGCGGCGCCGACCATACATCGACCTTCCGACTCAACTTTTGTTCTAATGCTCCAATTTGGATCGTGAAAAAACCATTCGATTCGTCTCGACGAGAGGATTCCAAAAATGTATTAGTTTTGAAATTCGAGTGATTTTCGACCGAGTTACGGGCATTTCTCTGCGGCGCGGCGGCGCGGCGCCGACCATACATCGACCTTCCGACTCAACTTTTTGTTCTAATGCTCCA
Source organism: Pseudococcus jackbeardsleyi (assembly GCA_038380155.1). Lineage (NCBI taxonomy): Eukaryota > Metazoa > Arthropoda > Insecta > Hemiptera > Pseudococcidae > Pseudococcus > Pseudococcus jackbeardsleyi. Next base: position 211,121 of record JAZDXF010000013.1, read on the forward strand.
ATTTGGATCGCGAAAAAACCATTCGATTCGTCTCGACGAGAGGATTCCAAAAATGTATTAGTTTTGAAATTCGAGTGATTTTCGACCGAGTTACGGGCATTTCTCTGCGGCGCGGCGGCGCGGCGCCGACCATACATCGACCTTCCGACTCAACTTTTGTTCTAATGCTCCAATTTGGATCGCGAAAAAACCATTCGATTCGTCTCGACGAGATGATTCCAAAAATGTATTAGTTTTTGAAATTCGAGTGATTTTCGACCGAGTTACGGGCATTTCTCTGCGGCGCGGCGGCGCGGCGCCGACCATACATCGACCTTCCGACTCAACTTTTGTTCTAATGCTCCAATTTGGATCGCGAAAAAACCATTCGATTCGTCTCGACGAGAGGATTCAAAAATGTATTAGTTTTTGAAATTCGAGTGATTTTCGACCGAGTTACGGGCATTTCTCTGCGGCGCGGCGAGCGCCGACCATACATCGACCTTCCGACTCAACTTTTTGTTCTAATGCTCCAATTTGGATCGCGAAAAAACCATTCGATTCGTCTCGACGAGAGGATTCCAAAAATGTATTAGTTTTGAAATTCGAGTGATTTTCGACCGAGTTACGGGCATTTCTCTGCGGCGCGGCGGCGCGGCGCCGACCATACATCGACCTTCCGACTCAACTTTTGTTCTAATGCTCCAATTTGGATCGCGAAAAAACCATTCGATTCGTCTCGACGAGAGGATTCCAAAAATGTATTAGTTTTTGAAATTCGAGTGATTTTCGACCGAGTTACGGGCATTTCTCTGCGGCGCGGCGCCGACCATACATCGACCTTCCGACTCAACTTTTGTTCTAATGCTCCAATTTGGATCGCGAAAAAACCATTCGATTCGTCTCGACGAGAGGATTCCAAAAATGTATTCGTTTTGAAAATAGAGTTATTTTCGACCGAGTTACGGGCATTTCTCTGCGGCGCGGCGGCGCGGCGCCGACCATACATCGACCTTCCGACTCAACTTTTGTTCTAATGCTCCAATTTGGATCGCGAAAAAACCATTCGATTCGTCTCGACGAGAGGATTCCAAAAATGTATTAGTTTTTGAAATTCGAGTGATTTTCGACCGAGTTACGGGCATTTCTCTGCGGCGCGGCGGCGCCGACCATACATCGACCTTCCGACTCAACTTTTGTTCTAATGCTCCAATTTGGATCGCGAAAAAACCATTCGATTCGTCTCGACGAGAGGATTCCAAAAATGTATTAGTTTTTGAAATTCGAGTGATTTTCGACCGAGTTACGGGCATTTCTCTGCGGCGCGGCGGCGCCGACCATACATCGACCTTCCGACTCAACTTTTGTTCTAATGCTCCAATTTGGATCGCGAAAAAACCATTCGATTCGTCTCGACGAGAGGATTCCAAAAATGTATTAGTTTTTGAAATTCGAGTGATTTTCGACCGAGTTACGGGCATTTCTCTGCGGCGCGGCGGCGCAGCGCCGACCATACATCGACCTTCCGACTCAACTTTTGTTCTAATGCTCCAATTTGGATCGCGAAAAAACCATTCGATTCGTCTCGACGAGAGGATTCCAAAAATGTATTAGTTTTGAAATTCGAGTGATTTTCGACCGAGTTACGGGCATTTCTCTGCGGCGCGGCGGCGCGGCGCCGACCATACATCGACCTTCCGACTCAACTTTTGTTCTAATGCTCCAATTTGGATCGCGAAAAAACCATTCGATTCGTCTCGACGAGAGGATTCCAAAAATGTATTAGTTTTTGAAATTCGAGTGATTTTCGACCGAGTTACGGGCATTTCTCTGCGGCGCGGCGCCGACCATACATCGACCTTCCGACTCAACTTTTGTTCTAATGCTCCAATTTGGATCGCGAAAAAACCATTCGATTCGTCTCGACGAGAGGATTCCAAAAATGTATTAGTTTTTGAAATTCGAGTGATTTTCGACCGAGTTACGGGCATTTCTCTGCGGCGCGGCGGCGCGGCGCCGACCATACATCGACCTTCCGACTCAACTTTTGTTCTAATGCTCCAATTTGGATCGCGAAAAAACCATTCGATTCGTCTCGACGAGAGGATTCCAAAAATGTATTAGTTTTTGAAATTCGAGTGATTTTCGACCGAGTTACGGGCATTTCTCTGCGGCGCGGCGGCGCTGCGCCTACCATACATCGACCTTCCGACTCAACTTTTGTTCTAATGCTCCAATTTGGATCGCGAAAAAACCATTCGATTCGTCTCGACGAGAGGATTCCAAAAATGTATTAGTTTTGAAATTTGAGTGATTTTCGACCGAGTTACGGGCATTTCTCTGCGGCGCGGCGGCGCGGCGCCGACCATACATCGACCTTCCGACTCAACTTTTTGTTCTAATGCTCCAATTTGGATCGCGAAAAAACCATTCGATTCGTCTCGACGAGAGGATTCCAAAAATGTATTAGTTTTTGAAATTTGAGCGATTTTCGACCGAGTTACGGGCATTTCTCTGCGGCGCGGCGGCGCGGCGCCGACCATACATCGACCTTCCGACTCAACTTTTGTTCTAATGCTCCAATTTGGATCGCGAAAAAACCATTCGATTCGTCTCGACGAGAGGATTCCAAAAATGTATTAGTTTTTGAAATTCGAGTGATTTTCGACCGAGTTACGGGCATTTCTCTGCGGCGCGGCGGCGCGGCGCCGACCATACATCGACCTTCCGACTCAACTTTTGTTCTAATGCTCCAATTTGGATCGTGAAAAAACCATTCGATTCGTCTCGACGAGAGGATTCCAAAAATGTATTAGTTTTTGAAATTCGAGTGATTTTCGACCGAGTTACGGGCATTTCTCTGCGGCGCGGCGGCGCGGCGGCGCGGCGCCGACCATACATCGACCTTCCGACTCAACTTTTGTTCTAATGCTCCAATTTGGATCGTGAAAAAACCATTCGATTCGTCTCGACGAGAGGATTCCAAAAATGTATTAGTTTTTGAAATTCGAGTGATTTTCGACCGAGTTACGGGCATTTCTCTGCGGCGCGGCGGCGCGGCGCCCGACCATACCTCGACCTTCCGACTCAACTTTTGTTCTAATGCTCCAATTTGGATCGTGAAAAAACCATTCGATTCGTCTCGACGAGAGGATTCCAAAAATGTATTAGTTTTTGAAATTCGAGTGATTTTCGACCGAGTTACGGGCATTTCTCTGCGGCGCGGCGGCGCGGCGCCGACCATACATCGACCTTCCGACTCAACTTTTGTTCTAATGCTCCAATTTGGATCGTGAAAAAACCATTCGATTCGTCTCGACGAGAGGATTCCAAAAATGTATTAGTTTTGAAATTCGAGTGATTTTCGACCGAGTTACGGGCATTTCTCTGCGGCGCGGCGGCGCGGCGCCGACCATACATCGACCTTCCGACTCAACTTTTGTTCTAATGCTCCAATTTGGATCGTGAAAAAACCATTCGATTCGTCTCGACGAGAGGATTCCAAAAATGTATTAGTTTTTGAAATTCGAGTGATTTTCGACCGAGTTACGGGCATTTCTCTGCGGCGCGGCGGCGCGGCGCCGAACCATACATCGACCTTCCGACTCAACTTTTTGTTCTAATGCTCCAATTTGGATCGCGAAAAAACCATTCGATTCGTCTCGACGAGAGGATTCCAAAAATGTATTTGTTTTTGAATTTTGTGTGATTTTCGACCGAGTTACGGGCATTTCTCTGCGGCGCGGCGGCGCGGCGCCGACCATACATCGACCTTCCGACTCAACTTTTGTTCTAATGCTCCAATTTGGATCGTGAAAAAACCATTCGATTCGTCTCGACGAGAGGATTCCAAAAATGTATTAGTTTTTGAAATTCGAGTGATTTTCGACCGAGTTACGGGCATTTCTCTGCGGCGCGGCGGCGCGGCGCCGACCATACATCGACCTTCCGACTCAACTTTTGTTCTAATGCTCCAAATTGGATCGCGAAAAAACCATTCGATTCGTCTCGACGAGAGGGATTCCAAAAAATGTATTAGTTTTTGAAATTTGAGTGATTTTCGACCGAGTTACGGGCATTTCTCTGCGGCGCGGCGGCGCGGCGCCGACCATACATCGACCTTCCGACTCAACTTTTGTTCTAATGCTCCAATTTGGATCGTGAAAAAACCATTCGATTCGTCTCGACGAGAGGATTCCAAAAATGTATTAGTTTTTGAAATTCGAGTGATTTTCGACCGAGTTACGGGCATTTCTCTGCGGCGGCGCGGCGCCGACCATACATCGACCTTCCGACTCAACTTTTGTTCTAATGCTCCAATTTGGATCGTGAAAAAACCCTTCGATTCGTCTCGACGAGAGGATTCCAAAAATGTATTAGTTTTTGAAATTCGAGTGATTT
>JAZDXF010000014.1:0-45974 GCA_038380155.1 Pseudococcus jackbeardsleyi
AATCCTCTCGTCGAGACGAATCGAATGGGGTTTTTACGATCAAAATTGGAGCATTAAATCGAAAGTTGATTTTTTTTCCGGCGCGGAAGGTTGATGTATGGTCGGCGCCGCAGAGAAATGCCCGTAACTCGGTCGAAAATCACTCAAAATGTAAAAACTAATATATTTTTGGAATCCTCTCGTCATGAACAAACGAATGGTTTTTTCATCGTTCAATTTCGAGCATTTGGGTGGAAGTTGGTTTTTTGCTGTGAAGGGTAGATTCATGGGGAAGACCTCGCGCACAAAAATTCTGGTAAGAACTTTTTCGAAAATCACCCAAAATGCAAAAACTAATACATTTTCGGAATCCTCTCGTCAAGCACTATCGAATGGTTTTTTTACCATCCCATTTCGAGCATTTGGGTGAGAGATAATATTGGTTTTCGCAGATTGCAGATTGAGAAAAATGCTGGTTACTCGGTCGGAAATTGCTCAAAATGCAAAAACTAATACATTTTCGGATTCCTCTCGTCAAGCACTATCGAATGGTTTTTTTACCATCCCATTTCGAGCATTTGGGTGGAAGTTGGTTTTTTGCTGTGAAGGGTTGATTCATGGGGAAGACCTCGCGCACAAAAATTCTGCTAACTTTTTCGAAAATCACCCAAAATGCAAAAACTAATACATTTTCGGAATCCTCTCGTCAAGCACTATCGAATGGTTTTTTTACCATCCCATTTCGAGCATTTGGGTGAGAGATAATATTGGTTTTCGCAGATTGCAGATTGAGAAAAATGCTGGTTACTCGGTCGGAAATTGCTCAAAATGCAAAAACTAATACATTTTCGGAATCCTCTCGTCAAGCACTATCGAATGGTTTTTTTACCATCCCATTTCGAGCATTTGGGTGGAAGTTGGATTTTTGCTGTGAAGGGTAGATTTTTGAGTAAAAATTCAGGCAACTTTTTCGAAAATCACCCAAAATGCAAAAACGACCACATTTTTGGAATCCTCTCGTCGAGACGAATCGAATGGTTTTTTTACGAAAAATTTTGGAGCATTAGAACGAAAGTTGACTTTTCTTCCGGCGCGGCTGATTGATGGATGGTCGGCGCCGCAGAGAAATGCCCGTAACTCGGCCAAAAATTGCTCAAAATACAAAAACTAATACATTTTTGAAATCCTCTCGTCATGAACAAACGAATGGTTTTTTTACCATCCCATTTCGAGCATTTGGACGGGAGATAGCTTTTTTGCTGCCTAGATAGTTGATGAAGAGAAACGCCCGTAACTTGGCCAAAAATTGCTCAAAATGTAAAAACTAATATATTTTTGGAATCCTCTCGTCGTGAACAAACGAATGGTTTTTTCATCGTTCAATTTCGAGCATTTGGGTGGAAGTTGGTTTTTTGCTGTGAAGGGTAGATTCATGGGGAAGACCTCGCGCACAAAAATTCTGGTAACTTTTTCGAAAATCACCCAAAATGCAAAAACTAATACATTTTCGGAATCCTCTCGTCAAGCACTATCGAATGGTTTTTTTACCATCCCATTTCGAGCATTTGGGTGAGAGATAATATTGGTTTTCGCAGATTGCAGATTGAGGAAAATGCTGATTACTCGGTCGGGAATTGCTCAAAATGCAAAAACTAATACATTTTCGGAATCCTCTCGTCAAGCACAATCGAATGGTTTTTTCACCATCCCATTTCGAGCATTTGGGTGGAAGTTGGTTTTTTGCTGTGAAGGGTAGATTTTTGAGGAAAAATTCAGGCAACTTTTTCGAAAATCACCCAAAATGCAAAAACGACCACATTTTTGGAATCCTCTCGTCGAGACGAATCGAATGGTTTTTTTACGAAAAATTTTGGAGCATTAGAACGAAAGTTGACTTTTCTTCCGGCGCGGCTGATTGATGGATGGTCGGCGCCGCAGAGAAATGCCCGTAACTCGGCCAAAAATTGCTCAAAATACAAAAACTAATACATTTTTGAAATCCTCTCGTCATGAACAAACGAATGGTTTTTTTACCATCCCATTTCGAACATTTGGACGGGAGATAGCTTTTTTGCTGCCTAGATAGTTGATGAAGAGAAACGCCCGTAACTTGGCCAAAAATTGCTCAAAATGTAAAAACAAATATATTTTTGGAATCCTCTCGTCGTGAACAAACGAATGGTTTTTTCATCGTTCAATTTCGAGCATTTGGGTGGAAGTTGGTTTGTTGCTGTGAAGGGTAGATTCATGGGGAAGACCTCGCGCACAAAAATTCTGGTAACTTTTTCGAAAATCACCCAAAATGCAAAAACTAATACATTTTCGGAATCCTCTCGTCAAGCACTATCGAATGGTTTTTTTACCATCCCATTTCGAGCATTTGGGTGAGAGATAATATTGGTTTTCGCAGATTGCAGATTGAGGAAAATGCTGGTTACTCGGTCGGGAATTGCTCAAAATGCAAAAACTAATACATTTTCGGAATCCTCTCGTCAAGCACAATCGAATGGTTTTTTTACCATCCCATTTCGAGCATTTGGGTGGAAGTTGGTTTTTTGCTGTGAAGGGTAGATTTTTGAGGAAAAATTCAGGCAACTTTTTCGAAAATCACCCAAAATGCAAAAACGACCACATTTTTGGAATCCTCTCGTCGAGACGAATCGAATGGTTTTTTTACGAAAAATTTTGGAGCATTAGAACGAAAGTTGACTTTTCTTCCGGCGCGGCTGATTGATGGATGGTCGGCGCCGCAGAGAAATGCCCGTAACTCGGCCAAAAATTGCTCAAAATACAAAAACTAATACATTTTTGAAATCCTCTCGTCATGAACAAACGAATGGTTTTTTTAACATCCCATTTCTAGCATTTGGACGGGAGATAGCTTTTGCTGCCTAGATAGTTGATGAAGAGAAACGCCCGTAACTTGGCCAAAAATTGCTCAAAATGTAAAAACAAATATATTTTTGGAATCCTCTCGTCGTGAACAAACGAATGGTTTTTTCATCGTTCAATTTCGAGCATTTGGGTGGAAGTTGGTTTTTTGCTGTGAAGGGTAGATTCATGGGGAAGACCTCGCGCACAAAAATTCTGGTAACTTTTTCGAAAATCTCCCAAAATGCAAAAACTAATACATTTTCGGAATCCTCTCGTCAAGCACTATTGAATGGTTTTTTTACCATCCCATTTCGAGCATTTGGGTGAGAGATAATATTGGTTTTCGCAGATTGCAGATTGAGAAAAATGCTGGTTACTCGGTCGGGAATTGCTCAAAATGCAAAAACTAATACATTTTCGGAATCCTCTCGTCAAGCACAATCGAATGGTTTTTTTACCATCCCATTTCGAGCATTTGGGTGGAAGTTGGTTTTTTGCTGTGAAGGGTAGATTTTTGAGGAAAAATTCAGGCAACTTTTTCGAAAATCACCCAAAATGCAAAAACGACCACATTTTTGGAATCCTCTCGTCGAGACGAATCGAATGGTTTTTTTACGAAAAATTTTGGAGCATTAGAACGAAAGTTGACTTTTCTTCCGGCGCGGCTGATTGATGGATGGTCGGCGCCGCAGAGAAATGCCCGTAACTCGGCCAAAAATTGCTCAAAATACAAAAACTAATACATTTTTGAAATCCTCTCGTCATGAACAAACGAATGGTTTTTTTACCATCCCATTTCGAGCATTTGGACGGGAGATAGCTTTTTTGCTGCCTAGATAGTTGATGAAGAGAAACGCCCGTAACTTGGCCAAAAATTGCTCAAAATGTAAAAACAAATATATTTTTGGAAACCTCTCGTCGTGAACAAACGAATGGTTTTTTCATCGTTCAATTTCGAGCATTTGGGTGGAAGTTGGTTTTTTGCTGTGAAGGGTAGATTCATGGGGAAGACCTCGCGCACAAAAATTCTGGTAACTTTTTCGAAAATCACTCAAAATGCAAAAACTAATACATTTTCGGAATCCTCTCGTCAAGCACTATCGAATGGTTTTTTTACCATCCCATTTCGAGCATTTGGGTGAGAGATAATATTGGTTTTCGCAGATTGCAGATTGAGAAAAATGCTGGTTACTCGGTCGGGAATTGCTCAAAATGCAAAAACTAATACATTTTCGGAATCCTCTCGTCAAGCACAATCGAATGGTTTTTTTACCATCCCATTTCGAGCATTTGGGTGGAAGTTGGTTTTTTGCTGTGAAGGGTAGATTTTTGAGGAAAAATTCAGGCAACTTTTTCGAAAATCACCCAAAATGCAAAAACGACCACATTTTTGGAATCCTCTCGTCGAGACGAATCGACTGTTGTTTTTACGTATAATTTTGGAGCATTAGAACGAAAGTTGACTTTTCGTCCGGCGCGGCTGATTGATGGATGGTCGGCGCCGCAGAGAAATGCCCGTAACTCGGCCAAAAATTGCTCAAAATACAAAAACTAATACATTTTTGAAATCCTCTCGTCATGAACAAACGAATGGTTTTTACCATCCCATTTCGAGCATTTGGACGGGAGATAGCTTTTTTGCTGCCTAGATAGTTGATGAAGAGAAACGCCCGTAACTTGGCCAAAAATTGCTCAAAATGTAAAAACTAATATATTTTTGGAATCCTCTCGTCGTGAACAAACGAATGGTTTTTTCATCGTTCAATTTCGAGCATTTGGGTGGAAGTTGGTTTTTTGCTGTGAAGGGTAGATTCATGGGGAAGACCTCGCGCACAAAAATTCTGGTAACTTTTTCGAAAATCACCCAAAATGCAAAAACTAATACATTTTCGGAATCCTCTCGTCAAGCACTATCGAATGGTTTTTTACCATCCCATTTCGAGCATTTGGGTGAGAGATAATATTGGTTTTCGCAGATTGCAGATTGAGAAAAATGCTGGTTACTCGGTCGGGAATTGCTCAAAATGCAAAAACTAATACATTTTCGGAATCCTCTCGTCAAGCACAATCGAATGGTTTTTTTACCATCCCATTTCGAGCATTTGGGTGAGAGATAATATTGGTTTTCGCAGATTGCAGATTGAGAAAAATGCTGGTTACTCGGTCGGGAATTGCTCAAAATGCAAAAACTAATACATTTTCGGAATCCTCTCGTCAAGCACAATCGAATGGTTTTTTTACCATCCCATTTCGAGCATTTGGGTGGAAGTTGGTTTTTTGCTGTGAAGGGTAGATTTTTGAGGAAAAATTCAGGCAACTTTTTCGAAAATCACCCAAAATGCAAAAACGACCACATTTTTGGAATCCTCTCGTCGAGACGAATCGAATGGATTTTACGAAAAATTTTGGAGCATTAGAACGAAAGTTGACTTTTCTTCCGGCGCGGCTGATTGATGGATGGTCGGCGCCGCAGAGAAATGCCCGTAACTCGGCCAAAAATTGCTCAAAATACAAAAACTAATACATTTTTGAAATCCTCTCGTCATGAACAAACGAATGGTTTTTTTACCATCCCATTTCGAGCATTTGGACGGGAGATAGCTTTTTTGCTGCCTAGATAGTTGATGAAGAGAAACGCCCGTAACTTGGCCAAAAATTGCTCAAAATGTAAAAACTAATATATTTTTGGAATCCTCTCGTCGTGAACAAACGAATGGTTTTTTCATCGTTCAATTTCGAGCATTTGGGTGGAAGTTGGTTTTTTGCTGTGAAGGGTAGATTCATGGGGAAGACCTCGCGCACAAAAATTCTGGTAACTTTTTCGAAAATCACCCAAAATGCAAAAACTAATACATTTTCGGAATCCTCTCGTCAAGCACTATCGAATGGTTTTTTTACCATCCCATTTCGAGCATTTGGGTGAGAGATAATATTGGTTTTCGCAGATTGCAGATTGAGAAAAATGCTGGTTACTCGGTCGGGAATTGCTCAAAATGCAAAAACTAATACATTTTCGGAATCCTCTCGTCAAGCACAATCGAATGGTTTTTTTACCATCCCATTTCGAGCATTTGGGTGGAAGTTGGTTTTTTGCTGTGAAGGGTAGATTTTTGAGGAAAAATTCAGGCAACTTTTTCGAAAATCACCCAAAATGCAAAAACGACCACATTTTTGGAATCCTCTCGTCGAGACGAATCGAATGGTTTTTTTACGAAAAATTTTGGAGCATTAGAACGAAAGTTGACTTTTCTTCCGGCGCGGCTGATTGATGGATGGTCGGCGCCGCAGAGAAATGCCCGTAACTCGGCCATAAATTGCTCAAAATACAAAAACTAATACATTTTTGAAATCCTCTCGTCATGAACAAACGAATGGTTTTACCATCCCATTTCGAGCATTTGGACGGGAGATAGCTTTTTGCTGCCTAGATAGTTGATGAAGAGAAACGCCCGTAACTTGGCCAAAAATTGCTCAAAATGTAAAAACTAATATATTTTTGGAATCCTCTCGTCGTGAACAAACGAATGGTTTTTTCATCGTTCAATTTCGAGCATTTGGGTGGAAGTTGGTTTTTTGCTGTGAAGGGTAGATTCATGGGGAAGACCTCGCGCACAAAAATTCTGGTAACTTTTTCGAAAATCACCCAAAATGCAAAAACTAATACATTTTCGGAATCCTCTCGTCAAGCACTATCGAATGGTTTTACCATCCCATTTCGAGCATTTGGGTGAGAGATAATATTGGTTTTCGCAGATTGCAGATTGAGGAAAATGCTGGTTACTCGGTCGGGAATTGCTCAAAATGCAAAAACTAATACATTTTCGGAATCCTCTCGTCAAGCACAATCGAATGGTTTTTTTACCATCCCATTTCGAGCATTTGGGTGGAAGTTGGTTTTTTGCTGTGAAGGGTAGATTTTTGAGGAAAAATTCAGGCAACTTTTTCGAAAATCACCCAAAATGCAAAAACGACCACATTTTTGGAATCCTCTCGTCGAGACGAATCGAATGGTTTTTTTACGAAAAATTTTGGAGCATTAGAACGAAAGTTGACTTTTCTTCCGGCGCGGCTGATTGATGGATGGTCGGCGCCGCAGAGAAATGCCCGTAACTCGGCCAAAAATTGCTCAAAATACAAAAACTAATACATTTTTGAAATCCTCTCGTCATGAACAAACGAATGGTTTTTTTACCATCCCATTTCGAGCATTTGGACGGGAGATAGCTTTTTTGCTGCCTAGATAGTTGATGAAGAGAAACGCCCGTAACTTGGCCAAAAATTGCTCAAAATGTAAAAACTAATATATTTTTGGAATCCTCTCGTCGTGAACAAACGAATGGTTTTTTCATCGTTCAATTTCGAGCATTTGGGTGGAAGATGGTTTTTGCTGTGAAGGGTAGATTCATGGGGAAGACCTCGCGCACAATAATTCTGGTAACTTTTTCGAAAATCACCCAAAATGCACAAACTAATACATTTTCGGAATCCTCTCGGCAAGCACTATCGAATGGTTTTTTGACCATCCCATGTCGAGCATTTGGGTGAGAGAGAATATTGGTTATCGCAGAGTGAAGATGGAGGAAAATGCTGGTTACTCGGTCGGGAATTGCTCAAAATGCAAAAACTAATACATTTTCGGAATCCTCTCGTCAAGCACAATCGAATGGTTTTTTCACCATCCCATTTCGAGCATTTGGGGGGTAGTTGGGTTTTTTCTTTGAAGGGTAGATTTTTGAGGAAAAATTCAGGCAACTTTTTCGAAAATCACCCAAAATGCAAAAACGACCACATTTTTGGAATCCTCTCGTCGAGACGAATCGAATGGTTTTTTTACGAAAAATTTTGGAGCATTAGAACGAAAGTTGACTTTTCTTCCGGCGCGGCTGATTGATGGATGGTCGGCGCCGCAGAGAAATGCCCGTAACTCGGCCATAAATTGCTCAAAATACAAAAACTAATACATTTTTGAAATCCTCTCGTCATGAACAAACGAATGGTTTTTTTACCATCCCATTTCGAGCATTTGGACGGGAGATAGCTTTTTTGCTGCCTAGATAGTTGATGAAGAGAAACGCCCGTAACTTGGCCAAAAATTGCTCAAAATGTAAAAACTAATATATTTTTGGAATCCTCTCGTCGTGAACAAACGAATGGTTTTTTCATCGTTCAATTTCGAGCATTTGGGTGGAAGTTGGTTTTTTGCTGTGAAGGGTAGATTCATGGGGAAGACCTCGCGCACAAAAATTCTGGTAACTTTTTCGAAAATCACCCAAAATGCAAAAACTAATACATTTTCGGAATCCTCTCGTCAAGCACTATCGAATGGTTTTTTTACCATCCCATTTCGAGCATTTGGGTGAGAGATAATATTGGTTTTCGCAGATTGCAGATTGAGGAAAATGCTGGTTACTCGGTCGGGAATTGCTCAAAATGCAAAAACTAATACATTTTCGGAATCCTCTCGTCAAGCACAATCGAACGGTTTTCATACCATCCCATTTCGAGCATTTGGGTGGAAGTTGGTTTTTTGCTGTGAAGGGTAGATTTTTGAGGAAAAATTCAGGCAACTTTTTCGAAAATCACCCAAAATGCAAAAACGACCACATTTTTGGAATCCTCTCGTCGAGACGAATCGAATGGTTTTACGAAAAATTTTGGAGCATTAGAACGAAAGTTGACTTTTCTTCCGGCGCGGCTGATTGATGGATGGTCGGCGCCGCAGAGAAATGCCCGTAACTCGGCCAAAAATTGCTCAAAATACAAAAACTAATACATTTTTGAAATCCTCTCGTCATGAACAAACGAATGGTTTTTTTACCATCCCATTTCGAGCATTTGGACGGGAGATAGCTTTTTTGCTGCCTAGATAGTTGATGAAGAGAAACGCCCGTAACTTGGCCAAAAATTGCTCAAAATGTAAAAACTAATATATTTTTGGAATCCTCTCGTCGTGAACAAACGAATGGTTTTTTCATCGTTCAATTTCGAGCATTTGGGTGGAAGATGGTTTTTTGCTGTGAAGGGTAGATTCATGGGGAAGACCTCGCGCACAAAAATTCTGGTAACTTTTTCGAAAATCACCCAAAATGCAAAAACTAATACATTTTCGGAATCCTCTCGTCAAGCACTATCGAATGGTTTTTTTACCATCCCATTTCGAGCATTTGGGTGAGAGATAATATTGGTTTTCGCAGATTGCAGATTGAGGAAAATGCTGGTTACTCGGTCGGGAATTGCTCAAAATGCAAAAACTAATACATTTTCGGAATCCTCTCGTCAAGCACAATCGAATGGTTTTTTTACCATCCCATTTCGAGCATTTGGGTGGAAGTTGGTTTTTTGCTGTGAAGGGTAGATTTTTGAGGAAAAATTCAGGCAACTTTTTCGAAAATCACCCAAAATGCAAAAACGACCACATTTTTGGAATCCTCTCGTCGAGACGAATCGAATGGTTTTTTTACGAAAAATTTTGGAGCATTAGAACGAAAGTTGACTTTTCTTCCGGCGCGGCTGATTGATGGATGGTCGGCGCCGCAGAGAAATGCCCGTAACTCGGCCAAAAATTGCTCAAAATACAAAAACTAATACATTTTTGAAATCCTCTCGTCATGAACAAACGAATGGTTTTTTTACCATCCCATTTCGAGCATTTGGACGGGAGATAGCATTGTTGATGCCTATCTGGTTGATGAAGAGACACGCGCGTAACTTGGCCAAAAATTGCTCAAAATGTAAAAACTAATATATTTTTGGAATCCTCTCGTCGTGAACAAACGAATGGTTTTTTCATCGTTCAATTTCGAGCATTTGGGTGGAAGTTGGTTTTTTGCTGTGAAGGGTAGTTTCATGGGGAAGACCTCGCGCACAAAAATTCTGCTAACTTTTTCGAAAATCACCCAAAATGCAAAAACTAATACATTTTCGGAATCCTCTCGTCAAGCACTATCGAATGGTTTTTTTACCATCCCATTTCGAGCATTTGGGTGAGAGATAATATTGGTTTTCGCAGATTGCAGATTGAGAAAAATGCTGGTTACTCGGTCGGAAATTGCTCAAAATGCAAAAACTAATACATTTTCGGAATCCTCTCGTCAAGCACTATCGAATGGTTTTTTTACCATCCCATTTCGAGCATTTGGGTGGAAGTTGGATTTTTGCTGTGAAGGGTAGATTTTTGAGGAAAAATTCAGGCAACTTTTTCGAAAATCACCCAAAATGCAAAAACGACCACATTTTTGGAATCCTCTCGTCGAGACGAATCGAATGGTTTTTTTACGAAAAATTTTGGAGCATTAGAACGAAAGTTGACTTTTCTTCCGGCGCGGCTGATTGATGGATGGTCGGCGCCGCAGAGAAATGCCCGTAACTCGGCCAAAAATTGCTCAAAATACAAAAACTAATACATTTTTGGAATCCTCTCGTCATGAACAAACGAATGGTTTTTTACCATCCAATTTCGAGCCTTGGGCGGGGATATCGCTTTTTGGCTGCCTAGATAGTTGATGAAGAGACACGCCCGTAACTTGGCCAAAAATTGCTCAAAATGTAAAAACTAATATATTTTTGGAATCCTCTCGTCGTGAACAAACGAATGGTTTTTTCATCGTTCAATTTCGAGCATTTGGGTGGAAGTTGGTTTTTATATGTGAATGGTAGATTCATGGGGAAGACCTCGCGCACAAAAATTCTGGTAACTTTTTCGAAAATCACCCAAAATGCAAAAACTAATACATTTTCGGAATCCTCTCGTCAAGCACTATCGAATGGTTTTTTACCATCTCATTTCGAGCATTTGGGTGAGAGATAATATTGGTTTTCGCAGATTGCAGATTGAGGAAAATGCTGGTTACTCGGTCGGGAATTGCTCAAAATGCAAAAACTAATACATTTTCGGAATCCTCTCGTCAAGCACAATCGAATGGTTTTTTTACCATCCCATTTCGAGCATTTGGGTGGAAGTTGGTTTTTTGCTGTGAAGGGTAGATTTTTGAGGAAAAATTCAGGCAACTTTTTCGAAAATCACCCAAAATGCAAAAACGACCACATTTTTGGAATCCTCTCGTCGAGACGAATCGAGTGGTTTTACGAAAAATTTTGGAGCATTAGAACGAAAGTTGACTTTTCTTCCGGCGCGGCTGATTGATGGATGGTCGGCGCCGCAGAGAAATGCCCGTAACTCGGCCAAAAATTGCTCAAAATACAAAAACTAATACATTTTTGAAATCCTCTCGTCATGAACAAACGAATGGTTTTTTTACCATCCCATTTCGAGCATTTGGACGGGAGATAGCTTTTTTGCTGCCTAGATAGTTGATGAAGAGAAACGCCCGTAACTTGGCCAAAAATTGCTCAAAATGTAAAAACTAATATATTTTTGGAATCCTCTCGTCGTGAACAAACGAATGGTTTTTTCATCGTTCAATTTCGAGCATTTGGGTGGAAGTTGGTTTTTTGCTGTGAAGGGTAGATTCATGGGGAAGACCTCGCGCACAAAAATTCTGGTAACTTTTTCGAAAATCACCCAAAATGCAAAAACTAATACATTTTCGGAATCCTCTCGTCAAGCACTATCGAATGGTTTTTTTACCATCCCATTTCGAGCATTTGGGTGAGAGATAATATTGGTTTTCGCAGATTGCAGATTGAGGAAAATGCTGGTTACTCGGTCGGGAATTGCTCAAAATGCAAAAACTAATACATTTTCGGAATCCTCTCGTCAAGCACAATCGAATGGTTTTTTTACCATCCCATTTCGAGCATTTGGGTGGAAGTTGGTTTTTTGCTGTGATGGTTATATTTTTGAGTAAAAATTCAGGAAACTTTTTCTAAAATCACCAAAAATGCAAAAACGACCACATTTTTGGAATCCTCTCGTCGAGACGAATCGAATGGTTTTTTTACGAAAAATTTTGGAGCATTAGAACGAAAGTTGACTTTTCTTCCGGCGCGGCTGATTGATGGATGGTCGGCGCCGCAGAGAAATGCCCGTAACTCGGCCAAAAATTGCTCAAAATACAAAAACTAATACATTTTTGAAATCCTCTCGTCATGAACAAACGAATGTTTTTATTACAATCACATTTCGAGCATTTGGACGTGAGAGAGCTTTTTGGCGGCCTAGATCGTTGATGACGCGAAACGCCCGTAACTTGGCCACAAATTGCTCAAAATGTAAAAACTAATATATTGTTGGAATCCTCTCGTCGTGAACAAACGAATGGTTTTTTCATCGTTCAATTTCGAGCATTTGGGTGGAAGTTGGTTTTGCTGTGAAGGGTAGATTCATGGGGAAGACCTCGCGCACAAAAATTCTGGTAACTTTTTCGAAAATCACCCAAAATGCAAAAACTAATACATTTTCGGAATCCTCTCGTCAAGCACTATCGAATGGTTTTTTTACCATCCCATTTCGAGCATTTGGGTGAGAGATAATATTGGTTTTCGCAGATTGCAGATTGAGGAAAATGCTGGTTACTCGGTCGGGAATTGCTCAAAATGCAAAAACTAATACATTTTCGGAATCCTCTCGTCAAGCACAATCGAATGGTTTTTTTACCATCCCATTTCGAGCATTTGGGTGGAAGTTGGTTTTTTGCTGTGAAGGGTAGATTTTTGAGGAAAAATTCAGGCAACTTTTTCGAAAATCACCCAAAATGCAAAAACGACCACATTTTTGGAATCCTCTCGTCGAGACGAATCGAATGGTTTTTTTACGAAAAATTTTGGAGCATTAGAACGAAAGTTGACTTTTCTTCCGGCGCGGCTGATTGATGGATGGTCGGCGCCGCAGAGAAATGCCCGTAACTCGGCCAAAAATTGCTCAAAATACAAAAACTAATACATTTTTGAAATCCTCTCGTCATGAACAAACGAATGGTTTTTACCATCCCATTTCGAGCATTTGGTCGGGCGATAGCTTTTGTCGTGCCTAGATAGTTGATGAAGAGAAACGCCCGTAACTTGGCCAAAAATTGCTCAAAATGTAAAAACTAATATATTTTTGGAATCCTCTCGTCGTGAACAAACGAATGGTTTTTTCATCGTTCAATTTCGAGCATTTGGGTGGAAGTTGGTTTTTTGCTGTGAAGGGTAGATTCATGGGGAAGACCTCGCGCACAAAAATTCTGGTAACTTTTTCGAAAATCACCCAAAATGCAAAAACTAATACATTTTCGGAATCCTCTCGTCAAGCACTATCGAATGGTTTTTTACCATCCCATTTCGAGCATTTGGGTGAGAGATAATATTGGTTTTCGCAGATTGCAGATTGAGGAAAATGCTGGTTACTCGGTCGGGAATTGCTCAAAATGCAAAAACTAATACATTTTCGGAATCATCTCGTCAAGCACAATCGAATGGTTTTTACCATCCCATTTCGAGCATTTGGGTGGAAGTTGGTTTTTGCTGTGAAGGGTAGATTTTTGAGGAAAAATTCAGGCAACTTTTTCTAATATCACCCAAATTGCAAAAACGACCAGATTTTTAGAATCCTCTCGTCGAGACGAATCGAATGGCTTTTTTACGAAAAATTTTGGAGCATTAGAACGAAAGTTGACTTTTCTTCCGGCGCGGCTGATTGATGGATGGTCGGCGCCGCAGAGAAATGCCCGTAACTCGGCCAAAAATTGCTCAAAATGCAAAAACTAATACATTTTCGGAATCCTCTCGTCAAGAACAAACGAATGGTTTTACCATCCCATTTCGAGCATTTGGGTGAGAGATAATATTGGTTATCGCAGATTGCAGATTGAGAAAAATGATGGTTACTCGGTCGGGAATTGCTCAAAATTCAAAAACTAATACATTTTCGGAATCCTCTCGACAATCACAATCGAATGGATTTTTTACCATCCCATTTCGTGATTTTGGGTGGTTGTTGTTTTTTTGCTGTGACGGTTATATTTTTGAGCAAAAATTCTGGAAACTTTTTCGAAAATCACCCAAAATGCAAAAACGACCACATTTTTGGAATCCTCTCGTCGAGACGAATCGAATGGTTTTTTTACGAAAAATTTTGGAGCATTAGAACGAAAGTTGACTTTTCTTCCGGCGCGGCTGATTGATGGATGGTCGGCGCCGCAGAGAAATGCCCGTAACTCGGCCAAAAATTGCTCAAAATACAAAAACTAATACATTTTTGGAATCCTCTCGTCATGAACAAACGAATGGTTTTTTTACCATCCCATTTCGAGCATTTGGACGGGAGATAGCTTTTTTGCTGCCTAGATAGTTGATGAAGAGAAACGCCCGTAACTTGGCCAAAAATTGCTCAAAATGTAAAAACTAATATATTTTTGGAATCCTCTCGTCGTGAACAAACGAATGGTTTTTTCATCGTTCAATTTCGAGCATTTGGGTGGAAGTTGGTTTTTTGCTGTGAAGGGTAGTTTCATGGGGAAGACCTCGCGCACAAAAATTCTGCTAACTTTTTCGAAAATCACCCAAAATGCAAAAACTAATACATTTTCGGAATCCTCTCGTCAAGCACTATCGAATGGTTTTTTTACCATCCCATTTCGAGCATTTGGGTGAGAGATAATATTGGTTTTCGCAGATTGCAGATTGAGGAAAATGCTGGTTACTCGGTCGGGAATTGCTCAAAATGCAAAAACTAATACATTTTCGGATTCCTCTCGTCAAGCACTATCGAATGGTTTTTACCATCCCATTTCGAGCATTTGGGTGGAAGTTGGTTTTTGCTGTGAAGGGTAGATTTTTGAGGAAAAATTCAGGCAACTTTTTCGAAAATCACCCAAAATGCAAAAACGACCACATTTTTGGAATCCTCTCGTCGAGACGAATCGAATGGTTTTTTACGAAAAATTTTGGAGCATTAGAACGAAAGTTGACTTTTCTTCCGGCGCGGCTGATTGATGGATGGTCGGCGCCGCAGAGAAATGCCCGTAACTCGGCCAAAAATTGCTCAAAATACAAAAACTAATACATTTTTGAAATCCTCTCGTCATGAACAAACGAATGGTTTTACCATCCCATTTCGATCATTTGGACGGGAGATAGCTTTTTTGCTGCCTAGATAGTTGATGAAGAGAAACGCCCGTAACTTGGCCAAAAATTGCTCAAAATGTAAAAACAAATATATTTTTGGAATCCTCTCGTCGTGAACAAACGAATGGTTTTTTCATCGTTCAATTTCGAGCATTTGGGTGGAAGTTGGTTTTTGCTGTGAAGGGTAGATTCATGGGGAAGACCTCGCGCACAAAAATTCTGGTAACTTTTTCGAAAATCACCCAAAATGCAAAAACTAATACATTTTCGGAATCCTCTCGTCAAGCACTATCGAATGGTTTTTACCATCCCATTTCGAGCATTTGGGTGAGAGATAATATTGGTTTTCGCAGATTGCAGATTGAGGAAAATGCTGGTTACTCGGTCGGGAATTGCTCAAAATGCAAAAACTAATACATTTTCGGAATCCTCTCGTCAAGCACAATCGAATGGTTTTACCATCCCATTTCGAGCATTTGGGTGGAAGTTGGATTTTTGCTGTGAAGGGTAGATTTTTGAGGAAAAATTCAGGCAACTTTTTCGAAAATCACCCAAAATGCAAAAACGACCACATTTTTGGAATCCTCTCGTCGAGACGAAACGAATGGTTATTTACGAAAAATTTTGGAGCATTAGAACGAAAGTTGACTTTTCTTCCGGCGCGGCTGATTGATGGATGGTCGGCGCCGCAGAGAAATGCCCGTAACTCGGCCAAAAATTGCTCAAAATACAAAAACTAATACATTTTTGGAATCCTCTCGTCATGAACAAACGAATGGTTTTTTTACCATCCCATTTCGAGCATTTGGACGGGAGATAGCTTTTTTGCTGCCTAGATAGTTGATGAAGAGAAACGCCCGTAACTTGGCCAAAAATTGCTCAAAATGTAAAAACTAATATATTTTTGGAATCCTCTCGTCGTGAACAAACGAATGGTTTTTTCATCGTTCAATTTCGAGCATTTGGGTGGAAGTTGGTTTTTTGCTGTGAAGGGTAGTTTCATGGGGAAGACCTCGCGCACAAAAATTCTGCTAACTTTTTCGAAAATCACCCAAAATGCAAAAACTAATACATTTTCGGAATCCTCTCGTCAAGCACTATCGAATGGTTTTTTTACCATCCCATTTCGAGCATTTGGGTGAGAGATAATATTGGTTTTCGCAGATTGCAGATTGAGAAAAATGCTGGTTACTCGGTCGGAAATTGCTCAAAATGCAAAAACTAATACATTTTCGGATTCCTCTCGTCAAGCACTATCGAATGGTTTTTTTACCATCCCATTTCGAGCATTTGGGTGGAAGTTGGTTTTTTGCTGTGAAGGGTAGATTTTTGAGGAAAAATTCAGGCAACTTTTTCGAAAATCACCCAAAATGCAAAAACGACCACATTTTTGGAATCCTCTCGTCGAGACGAATCGAATGGTTTTTTTACGAAAAATTTTGGAGCATTAGAACGAAAGTTGACTTTTCTTCCGGCGCGGCTGATTGATGGATGGTCGGCGCCGCAGAGAAATGCCCGTAACTCGGCCAAAAATTGCTCAAAATACAAAAACTAATACATTTTTGGAATCCTCTCGTCATGAACAAACGAATGGTTTTTTTACCATCCCATTTCGAGCATTTGGACGGGAGATAGCTTTTTTGCTGCCTAGATAGTTGATGAAGAGAAACGCCCGTAACTTGGCCAAAAATTGCTCAAAATGTAAAAACTAATATATTTTTGGAATCCTCTCGTCGTGAACAAACGAATGGTTTTTCATCGTTCAATTTCGAGCATTTGGGTGGAAGTTGGTTTTTTGCTGTGAAGGGTAGATTCATGGGGAAGACCTCGCGCACAAAAATTCTGGTAACTTTTTCGAAAATCACCCAAAATGCAAAAACTAATACATTTTCGGAATCCTCTCGTCAAGCACTATCGAATGGTTTTTTTACCATCCCATTTCGAGCATTTGGGTGAGAGATAATATTGGTTTTCGCAGATTGCAGATTGAGGAAAATGCTGGTTACTCGGTCGGGAATTGCTCAAAATGCAAAAACTAATACATTTTCGGAATCCTCTCGTCAAGCACAATCGAATGGTTTTACCATCCCATTTCGAGCATTTGGGTGGAAGTTGGTTTTTTGCTGTGAAGGGTAGATTTTTGAGGAAAAATTCAGGCAACTTTTTCGAAAATCACCCAAAATGCAAAAACGACCACATTTTTGGAATCCTCTCGTCGAGACGAATCGAATGGTTTTTTTACGAAAAATTTTGGAGCATTAGAACGAAAGTTGACTTTTCTTCCGGCGCGGCTGATTGATGGATGGTCGGCGCCGCAGAGAAATGCCCGTAACTCGGCCAAAAATTGCTCAAAATACAAAAACTAATACATTTTTGGAATCCTCTCGTCATGAACAAACGAATGGTTTTTTTACCATCCCATTTCGAGCATTTGGACGGGAGATAGCTTTTTTGCTGCCTAGATAGTTGATGAAGAGAAACGGCCGTAACATGGCCAAAAATTGCTCAAAATACAAAAACTAATACATTTTTGGAATCCTCTCGTCATGAACAAACGAATGGTTTTTTCATCGTTCAATTTCGAGCATTTGGGTGGAAGTTGGTTTTTTGCTGTGAAGGGTAGATTCATGGGGAAGACCTCGCGCACAAAAATTCTGGTAACTTTTTCGAAAATCACCCAAAATGCAAAAACTAATACATTTTCGGAATCCTCTCGTCAAGCACTATCGAATGGTTTTTACCATCCCATTTCGAGCATTTGGGTGAGAGATAATATTGGTTTTCGCAGATTGCAGATTGAGGAAAATGCTGGTTACTCGGTCGGGAATTGCTCAAAATGCAAAAACTAATACATTTTCGGAATCCTCTCGTCAAGCACAATCGAATGGTTTTTACCATCCCATTTCGAGCATTTGGGTGGAAGTTGGTTTTTTGCGGTGAAGGGTAGATTTTTGAGGAAAAATTCAGGCAACTTTTTCGAAAATCACCCAAAATGCAAAAACGACCACATTTTTGGAATCCTCTCGTCGAGACGAATCGAATGGTTTTTTTACGAAAAATTTTGGAGCATTAGAACGAAAGTTGACTTTTCTTCCGGCGCGGCTGATTGATGGATGGTCGGCGCCGCAGAGAAATGCCCGTAACTCGGCCAAAAATTGCTCAAAATACAAAAACTAATACATTTTTGAAATCCTCTCGTCATGAACAAACGAATGGTTTTTACCATCCCATTTCGAGCATTTGGACGGGAGATAGCTTTTTGGTGCCTATATAGTTTATGAACAGAAACGCCCGTAACTTGGCAAAAAATTGCTCAAAATGTAACAACTCATCAAATTTTGGAATCCTCTCGTCGTGAACAAACGAATGGTTTTTTCATCGTTCAATTTCGAGCATTTGGGTGGAAGTTGGTTTTTTGCTGTGAAGGGTAGATTCATGGGGAAGACCTCGCGCACAAAAATTCTGGTAAGTTTTTCGAAAATCACCCAAAATGCAAAAACTAATACATTTTCGGAATCCTCTCGTCAAGCACTATCGAATGGTTTTTTTACCATCCCATTTCGAGCATTTGCGTGAGAGATAATATTGGTTTTTGCAGATTGCAGATTGAGGAAAATGCTGGTTACTCGGTCGGGAATTGCTCAATATGCAACAACTAATACATTTTCGGATTCCTCTCGTCAAGCACTATCGAATGGTTTTTTTACCATCCCATTTCGAGCATTTGGGTGGAAGTTGGTTTTTTGCTGTGAAGGGTAGATTTTTGAGGAAAAATTCAGGCAACTTTTTCGAAAATCACCCAAAATGCAAAAACGACCACATTTTTGGAATCCTCTCGTCGAGACGAATCGAATGGTTTTTTTACGAAAAATTTTGGAGCATTAGAACGAAAGTTGACTTTTCTTCCGGCGCGGCTGATTGATGGATGGTCGGCGCCGCAGAGAAATGCCCGTAACTCGGCCAAAAATTGCTCAAAATACAAAAACTAATACATTTTTGAAATCCTCTCGTCATGAACAAACGAATGGTTTTACCATCCCATTTCGAGCATTTGGACGGGAGATAGCTTTTGCTGCCTAGATAGTTGATGAAGAGAAACGCCCGTAACTTGGCCAAAAATTGCTCAAAATGTAAAAACTAATATATTTTTGGAATCCTCTCGTCGTGAACAAACGAATGGTTTTTTCATCGTTCAATTTCGAGCATTTGGGTGGAAGTTGGTTTTTTGCTGTGAAGGGTAGATTCATGGGGAAGACCTCGCGCACAAAAATTCTGGTAACTTTTTCGAAAATCACCCAAAATGCAAAAACTAATACATTTTCGGAATCCTCTCGTCAAGCACTATCGAATGGTTTTTTACCATCCCATTTCGAGCATTTGGGTGAGAGATAATATTGGTTTTCGCAGATTGCAGATTGAGGAAAATGCTGGTTACTCGGTCGGGAATTGCTCAAAATGCAAAAACTAATACATTTTCGGAATCCTCTCGTCAAGCACAATCGAATGGTTTTTTTACCATCCCATTTCGAGCATTTGGGTGGAAGTTGGATTTTTGCTGTGAAGGGTAGATTTTTGAGGAAAAATTCAGGCAACTTTTTCGAAAATCACCCAAAATGCAAAAACGACCACATTTTTGGAATCCTCTCGTCGAGACGAATCGAATGGTTTTTTTACGAAAAATTTTGGAGCATTAGAACGAAAGTTGACTTTTCTTCCGGCGCGGCTGATTGATGGATGGTCGGCGCCGCAGAGAAATGCCCGTAACTCGGCCAAAAATTGCTCAAAATACAAAAACTAATACATTTTTGAAATCCTCTCGTCATGAACAAACGAATGGTTTTTTTACCATCCCATTTCGAGCATTTGGACGGGAGATAGCTTTTTTGCTGCCTAGATAGTTGATGAAGAGAAACGCCCGTAACTTGGCCAAAAATTGCTCAAAATGTAAAAACTAATATATTTTTGGAATCCTCTCGTCGTGAACAAACGAATGGTTTTTTCATCGTTCAATTTCGAGCATTTGGGTGGAAGTTGGTTTTTTGCTGTGAAGGGTAGATTCATGGGGAAGACCTCGCGCACAAAAATTCTGGTAACTTTTTCGAAAATCACCCAAAATGCAAAAACTAATACATTTTCGGAATCCTCTCGTCAAGCACTATCGAATGGTTTTTTACCATCCCATTTCGAGCATTTGGGTGAGAGATAATATTGGTTTTCGCAGATTGCAGATTGAGGAAAATGCTGGTTACTCGGTCGGGAATTGCTCAAAATGCAAAAACTAATACATTTTCGGAATCCTCTCGTCAAGCACAATCGAATGGTTTTTTTACCATCCCATTTCGAGCATTTGGGTGGAAGTTGGTTTTTTGCGGTGAAGGGTAGATTTTTGAGGAAAAATTCAGGCAACTTTTTCGAAAATCACCCAAAATGCAAAAACGACCACATTTTTGGAATCCTCTCGTCGAGACGAATCGACTGGTTTTACGAAAAATTTTGGAGCATTAGAACGAAAGTTGACTTTTCTTCCGGCGCGGCAGATTGATGGATGGTCGGCGCCGCAGAGAAATGCCCGTAACTCGGCCAAAAATTGCTCAAAATACAAAAACTAATACATTTTTGAAATCCTCTCGTCATGAACAAACGAATGGTTTTTTTACCATCCCATTTCGAGCATTTGGGTGAGAGATAATATTGGTTTTCGCAGATTGCAGATTGAGAAAAATGCTGGTTACTCGGTCGGGAATTGCTCAAAATGCAATAACTAATACATTTTCGGAATCCTCTCGTCAAGCACAATCGAATGGTTTTTTCACCATCCCATTTCGAGCATTTGGGTGGAAGTTGGTTGTTTGCTGTGAAGGGTAGATTTTTGAGGAAAAATTCAGGCAACTTTTTCGAAAATCACCCAAAATGCAAAAACGACCACATTTTTGGAATCCTCTCGTCGAGAGGAATCGAATGGTTTTACGAAAAATTTTGGAGCATTAGAACGAAAGTTGACTTTTCTTCCGGCGCGGCTGATTGATGGATGGTCGGCGCCGCAGAGAAATGCCCGTAACTCGGCCAAAAATTGCTCAAAATACAAAAACTAATACATTTTTGAAATCCTCTCGTCATGAACAAACGAATGGTTTTACCATCCCATTTCGAGCATTTGGACGGGAGATAGCTTTTTGCTGCCTAGATAGTTGATGAAGAGAAACGCCCGTAACTTGGCCAAAAATTGCTCAAAATGTAAAAACAAATATATTTTTGGAATCCTCTCGTCGTGAACAAACGAATGGTTTTTTCATCGTTCAATTTCGAGCATTTGGGTGGAAGTTGGTTTTTTGCTGTGAAGGGTAGATTCATGGGGAAGACCTCGCGCACAAAAATTCTGGTAACTTTTTCGAAAATCACCCAAAATGCAAAAACTAATACATTTTCGGAATCCTCTCGTCAAGCACTATCGACTGCTGTTGTTACCATCCCATTTCGAGCATTTGGGTGAGAGATAATATTGGTTTTCGCAGATTGCAGATTGATGATAATGCTGTTTACTCGGTCGGGAATTGCTCAAAATGCAAAAACTATTACATTTTCGGAATCCTCTCGTCAAGCACAATCGAATGGTTTTTTCACCATCCCATGTCGCGCATTTGGGTGGAAGTGGGGTCTTTGCTGTGAAGGGTAGATTTTTTAGGAAAAATTCAGGCAACTTTGTCGAAAATCACCCAAAATGCAAAAACGACCACATGTTTGGAATCCTCTCGTCGAGACGAATCGAATGGTTTTTTTACGAAAAATTTTGGAGCATTAGAACGAAAGTTGACTTTTCTTCCGGCGCGGCTGATTGATGGATGGTCGGCGCCGCAGAGAAATGCCCGTAACTCGGCCAAAAATTGCTCAAAATACAAAAACTAATACATTTTTGAAATCCTCTCGTCATGAACAAACGAATGGGTTTTTTACCATCCCCTTTCGAGCATTTGGACGGGAGATAGCTTTTGGGCTGCCTAGATAGTTGATGAAGAGAAACGCCCGTAACTTGGCCAAAAATTGCTCAAAATGTAAAAACAAATATATTTTTGGAATCCTCTCGTCGTGAACAAACGAATGGTTTTTTCATCGTTCAATTTCGAGCATTTGGGTGGAAGTTGGTTTTTTGCTGTGAAGGGTAGATTCATGGGGAAGACCTCGCGCACAAAAATTCTGGTAACTTTTTCGAAAATCACCCAAAATGCAATAACTCATTCATTGTCGGAATCCTCTCGTGAAGCACTATCGAAGGGTTTTTTTACCATCCCAGTTCGAGCATTTGGGTGAGAGATAATATGGGTTTTCGCAGATTGCAGATTGAGGAAAATGCTGGTTACTCGGTCGGGAATTGCTCACAATGCAAAAACTAATACCTTTTCGGAATCCTCTCGTCAAGCACAATCGAATGGTTTTACCATCCCATTTCGAGCATTTGGGTGGAAGTTGGTTTTTTGCGGGGAAGGGTAGATTTTTGAGGTAAAATTCAGGCAACTTTTTCGAAAATCACCCAAAATGCAAAAACGACCACATTTTGGAATCCTCTCGTCGAGACGAATCGAATGGTTTTACGAAAAATTTTGGAGCATTAGAACGAAAGTTGACTTTTCTTCCGGCGCGGCAGATTGATGGATGGTCGGCGCCGCAGAGAAATGCCCGTAACTCGGCCAAAAATTGCTCAAAATACAAAAACTAATACATTTTTGAAATCCTCTCGTCATGAACAAACGAATGGTTTTTACCATCCCATTTCGAGCATTTGGGTGAGAGATAATATTGGTTTTCGCAGATTGCAGATTGAGGAAAATGCTGGTTACTCGGTCGGGAATTGCTCAAAATGCAATAACTAATACATTTTCGGAATCCTCTCGTCAAGCACAATCGAATGGTTTTTTTACCATCCCATTTCGAGCAGTTGGGTGGAAGTTGGATTTTTGCTGTGAAGGGTAGATTTTTGAGGAAAAATTCAGGCAACTTTTTCGAAAATCACCCAAAATGCAAAAACGACCACATTTTTGGAATCCACTCGTCGAGAGGAATCGAATGGTTTTACGAAAAATTTTGGAGCATTAGAACGAAAGTTGACTTTTCTTCCGGCGCGGCTGATTGATGGATGGTCGGCGCCGCAGAGAAATGCCCGTAACTCGGCCAAAAATTGCTCAAAATACAAAAACTAATACATTTTTGAAATCCTCTCGTCATGAACAAACGAATGGTTTTATTACCATCCCATTTCGAGCATTTGGACGGGAGATAGCTTTTTTGCTGCCTAGATAGTTGATGAAGAGAAACGCCCGTAACTTGGCCAAAAATTGCTCAAAATGTAAAAACAAATATATTTTTGGAATCCTCTCGTCGTGAACAAACGAATGGTTTTTTCATCGTTCAATTTCGAGCATTTGGGTGGAAGTTGGTTTTTTGCTGTGAAGGGTAGATTCATGGGGAAGACCTCGCGCACAAAAATTCTGGTAACTTTTTCGAAAATCACCCAAAATGCAAAAACTAATACATTTTCGGAATCCTCTCGTCAAGCACTATCGAATGGTTTTTACCATCCCATTTCGAGCATTTGGGTGAGAGATAATATTGGTTTTCGCAGATTGCAGATTGAGGAAAATGCTGGTTACTCGGTCGGGAATTGCTCAAAATGCAAAAACTAATACATTTTCGGAATCCTCTCGTCAAGCACAATCGAATGGTTTTTACCATCCCATTTCGAGCATTTGGGTGGAAGTTGGTTTTTGCTGTGAAGGGTAGATTTTTGAGGAAAAATTCAGGCAACTTTTTCGAAAATCACCCAAAATGCAAAAACGACCACATTTTTGGAATCCTCTCGTCGAGACGAATCGAATGGTTTTACGAAAAATTTTGGAGCATTAGAACGAAAGTTGACTTTTCTTCCGGCGCGGCTGATTGATGGATGGTCGGCGCCGCAGAGAAATGCCCGTAACTCGGCCAAAAATTGCTCAAAATACAAAAACTAATACATTTTTGAAATCCTCTCGTCATGAACAAACGAATGGTTTTTTGACCATCCCATTTCGAGCATTTGGACGGGAGATAGCTTTTTGCTGCCTAGATAGTTGATGAAGAGAAACGCCCGTAACTTGGCCAAAAATTGCTCAAAATGTAAAAACAAATATATTTTTGGAATCCTCTCGTCGTGAACAAACGAATGGTTTTTCATCGTTCAATTTCGAGCATTTGGGTGGAAGTTGGTTTTTTGCTGTGAAGGGTAGATTCATGGGGAAGACCTCGCGCACAAAAATTCTGGTAACTTTTTCGAAAATCACCCAAAATGCAAAAACTAATACATTTTCGGAATCCTCTCGTCAAGCACTATCGAATGGTTTTTACCATCCCATTTCGAGCATTTGGGTGAGAGATAATATTGGTTTTCGCAGATTGCAGATTGAGGAAAATGCTGGTTACTCGGTCGGGAATTGCTCAAAATGCAAAAACTAATACATTTTC
Source organism: Pseudococcus jackbeardsleyi (assembly GCA_038380155.1). Classification (NCBI taxonomy): domain Eukaryota; kingdom Metazoa; phylum Arthropoda; class Insecta; order Hemiptera; family Pseudococcidae; genus Pseudococcus; species Pseudococcus jackbeardsleyi. The sequence continues at coordinate 24,349 of JAZDXF010000014.1, forward strand.
GGAATCCTCTCGTCAAGCACAATCGAATGGTTTTTTTTACCATCCCATTTCGAGCATTTGGGTGGAAGTTGGTTTTTTGCTGGGAAGGGTAGATGTTTGAGGCAAAATTCAGGCACCTTTTTCGAAAATCACCCAAAATGCAAAAACGACCACATTTTGGAATCCTCTCGTCGAGACGAATCGAATGGTTTTACGAAAAATTTTGGAGCATTAGAACGAAAGTTGACTTTTCTTCCGGCGCGGCTGATTGATGGATGGTCGGCGCCGCAGAGAAATGCCCGTAACTCGGCCAAAAATTGCTCAAAATACAAAAACTAATACATTTTTGAAATCCTCTCGTCATGAACAAACGAATGGTTTTTGTACCATCCCATTTCGAGCATTTGGACGGGAGATAGCTTTTTTGCTGCCTAGATAGTTGATGAAGAGAAACGCCCGTAACTTGGCCAAAAATTGCTCAAAATGTAAAAACAAATATATTTTTGGAATCCTCTCGTCGTGAACAAACGAATGGTTTTTTCATCGTTCAATTTCGAGCATATGGGTGGAAGTTGGTTTTTTGCTGTGAAGGGTAGATTCATGGGGAAGACCTCGCGCACAAAAATTCTGGTAACTTTTTCGAAAATCACCCAAAATGCAAAAACTAATACATTTTCGGAATCCTCTCGTCAAGCACTATCGAATGGTTTTTTACCATCCCATTTCGAGCATTTGGGTGAGAGATAATATTGGTTTTCGCAGATTGCAGATTGAGGAAAATGCTGGTTACTCGGTCGGGAATTGCTCAAAATGCAAAAACTAATACATTTTCGGAATCCTCTCGTCAAGCACAATCGAATGGTTTTTTTACCATCCCATTTCGAGCATTTGGGTGGAAGTTGGTTTTTTGCGGTGAAGGGTAGATTTTTGAGGAAAAATTCAGGCAACTTTTTCGAAAATCACCCAAAATGCAAAAACGACCACATTTTTGGAATCCTCTCGTCGAAACGAATCGAATGGTTTTTTACGAAAAATTTTGGAGCATTAGAACGAAAGTTGACTTTTCTTCCGGCGCGGCTGATTGATGGATGGTCGGCGCCGCAGAGAAATGCCCGTAACTCGGCCAAAAATTGCTCAAAATACAAAAACTAATACATTTTTGAAATCCTCTCGTCATGAACAAACGAATGGTTTTTTTACCATCCCATTTCGAGCATTTGGACGGGAGATAGCTTTGGTGCTGCCTCGGTAGTTGATGTAGAGGACCGCCCGTCACTTGGCCCAAAATTGCTCAAAATGTAAAAACTAATATATTTTGGAATCCTCTCGTCGTGAACAAACGAATGGTTTTTTCATCGTTCAATTTCGAGCATTTGGGTGGAAGTTGGTTTTTTGCTGTGAAGGGTAGATTCATGGGGAAGACCTCGCGCACAAAAATTCTGGTAACTTTTTCGAAAATCACCCAAAATGCAAAAACTAATACATTTTCGGAATCCTCTCGTCAAGCACTATCGAATGGTTTTTTTACCATCCCATTTCGAGCATTTGGGTGAGAGATAATATTGGTTTTCGCAGATTGCAGATTGAGGAAAATGCTGGTTACTCGGTCGGGAATTGCTCAAAATGCAAAAACTAATACATTTTCGGAATCCTCTCGTCAAGCACAATCGAATGGTTTTTTTACCATCCCATTTCGAGCATTTGGGTGGAAGTTGGTTTTTTGCGGTGAAGGGTAGATTTTTGAGGAAAAATTCAGGCAACTTTTTCGAAAATCACCCAAAATGCAAAAACGACCACATTTTTGGAATCCTCTCGTCGAGACGAATCGAATGGTTTTTTTACGAAAAATTTTGGAGCATTAGAACGAAAGTTGACTTTTCTTCCGGCGCGGCAGATTGATGGATGGTCGGCGCCGCAGAGAAATGCCCGTAACTCGGCCAAAAATTGCTCAAAATACAAAAACTAATACATTTTTGAAATCCTCTCGTCATGAACAAACGAATGGTTTTTTTACCATCCCATTTCGAGCATTTGGGTGAGAGATAATATTGGTTTTCGCAGATTGCAGATTGAGAAAAATGCTGGTTACTCGGTCGGGAATTGCTCAAAATGCAATAACTAATACATTTTCGGAATCCTCTCGTCAAGCACAATCGAATGGTTTTTTCACCATCCCATTTCGAGCATTTGGGTGGAAGTTGGTTGTTTGCTGTGAAGGGTAGATTTTTGAGGAAAAATTCAGGCAACTTTTTCGAAAATCACCCAAAATGCAAAAACGACCACATTTTTGGAATCCTCTCGTCGAGAGGAATCGAATGGTTTTTTTACGAAAAATTTTGGAGCATTAGAACGAAAGTTGACTTTTCTTCCGGCGCGGCTGATTGATGGATGGTCGGCGCCGCAGAGAAATGCCCGTAACTCGGCCAAAAATTGCTCAAAATACAAAAACTAATACATTTTTGAAATCCTCTCGTCATGAACAAACGAATGGTTTTTTTACCATCCCATTTCGAGCATTTGGACGGGAGATAGCTTTTTTGCTGCCTAGATAGTTGATGAAGAGAAACGCCCGTAACTTGGCCAAAAATTGCTCAAAATGTAAAAACAAATATATTTTGGAATCCTCTCGTCGTGAACAAACGAATGGTTTTTTCATCGTTCAATTTCGAGCATTTGGGTGGAAGTTGGTTTTTGCTGTGAAGGGTAGATTCATGGGGAAGACCTCGCGCACAAAAATTCTGGTAACTTTTTCGAAAATCACCCAAAATGCAAAAACTAATACATTTTCGGAAGCCTCGCGTCAAGCACTATCGAATGGTCTGGGTACCATCCCATTTCGAGCATTTGGGTGAGAGATAATATTGGTTTTCGCAGATTGCAGATTGAGGAAAATGCTGGTTACTCGGTCGGGAATTGCTCAAAATGCAAAAACTAATACATTTTCGGAATCCTCTCGTCAAGCACAATCGAATGGTTTTACCATCCCATTTCGAGCATTTGGGTGGATGTTGGTTTTTTGCTGTGAATGGTAGATTTTTGAGGAAAAATTCAGGCAACTTTTTCGAAAATAACCCAAAATGCAAAAACGACCACATTTTGGAATCCTCTCGTCGAGACGAATCGAATGGTTTTTTTACGAAAAATTTTGGAGCATTAGAACGAAAGTTGACTTTTCTTCCGGCGCGGCTGATTGATGGATGGTCGGCGCCGCAGAGAAATGCCCGTAACTCGGCCAAAAATTGCTCAAAATACAAAAACTAATACATTTTTGAAATCCTCTCGTCATGAACAAACGAATGGTTTTTACCATCCCATTTCGAGCATATGGAACGGAGATAGCTAATTTGCTGCCTAGATAGTTGATGAAGAGAAACGCCCGTAAATTGGCCAACAATTGCGCAAAATGTAAAAACAAAGATATTTTGGAATCCTCTCGTCGTGAACAAACGAATGGTTTTTTCATCGTTCAATTTCGAGCATATGGGTGGAAGTTGGTTTTTTGCTGTGAAGGGTAGATTCATGGGGAAGACCTCGCGCACAAAAATTCTGGTAACTTTTTCGAAAATCACCCAAAATGCAAAAACTAATACATTTTCGGAATCCTCTCGTCAAGCACTATCGAATGGTTTTTTTACCATCCCATTTCGAGCATTTGGGTGAGAGATAATATTGGTTTTCGCAGATTGCAGATTGAGGAAAATGCTGGTTACTCGGTCGGGAATTGCTCAAAATGCAAAAACTAATACATTTTCGGAATCCTCTCGTCAAGCACAATCGAATGGTTTTACCATCCCATTTCGAGCATTTGGGTGGAAGTTGGTTTTTGCTGTGAAGGGTAGATTTTTGAGGAAAAATTCAGGCAACTTTTTCGAAAATCACCCAAAATGCAAAAACGACCACATTTTTGGAATCCTCTCGTCGAGACGAATCGAATGGTTTTACGAAAAATTTTGGAGCATTAGAACGAAAGTTGACTTTTCTTCCGGCGCGGCTGATTGATGGATGGTCGGCGCCGCAGAGAAATGCCCGTAACTCGGCCAAAAATTGCTCAAAATACAAAAACTAATACATTTTTGAAATCCTCTCGTCATGAACAAACGAATGGTTTTTTTACCATCCCATTTCGAGCATTTGGACGGGAGATAGCTTTTTTGCTGCCTAGATAGTTGATGAAGAGAAACGCCCGTAACTTGGCCAAAAATTGCTCAAAATGTAAAAACAAATATATTTTTGGAATCCTCTCGTCGTGAACAAACGAATGGTTTTTTCATCGTTCAATTTCGAGCATATGGGTGGAAGTTGGTTTTTTGCTGTGAAGGGTAGATTCATGGGGAAGACCTCGCGCACAAAAATTCTGGTAACTTTTTCGAAAATCACCCAAAATGCAAAAACTAATACATTTTCGGAATCCTCTCGTCAAGCACTATCGAATGGTTTTTTTACCATCCCATTTCGAGCATTTGGGTGAGAGATAATATTGGTTTTCGCAGATTGCAGATTGAGGAAAATGCTGGTTACTCGGTCGGGAATTGCTCAAAATGCAAAAACTAATACATTTTCGGAATCCTCTCGTCAAGCACAATCGATTGTTTTTTTTACCATCCCTTTTCTCGCTTTTGGGTGTATGTTGGTTTTTTGCTGTGATGGGTATATTTTTGAGGAAAAATTCAGGCAACTTTTTCTAAAATCACCAAAAATGAAAAAACGACCACATTTTTGGAATCCTCTCGTCGAGACGAATCGAATGGTTTTTTTACGAAAAATTTTGGAGCATTAGAACGAAAGTTGACTTTTCTTCCGGCGCGGCTGATTGATGGATGGTCGGCGCCGCAGAGAAATGCCCGTAACTCGGCCAAAAATTGCTCAAAATACAAAAACTAATACATTTTTGAAATCCTCTCGTCATGAACAAACGAATGGTTTTTACCATCCCATTTCGAGCATTTGGACGGGAGATAGCTTTTTGCTGCCTAGATAGTTGATGAAGAGAAACGCCCGTAACTTGGCCAAAAATTGCTCAAAATGTAAAAACTAATATATTTTGGAATCCTCTCGTCGTGAACAAACGAATGGTTTTTTCATCGTTCAATTTCGAGCATATGGGTGGAAGTTGGTTTTGCTGTGAAGGGTAGATTCATGGGGAAGACCTCGCGCACAAAAATTCTGGTAACTTTTTCGAAAATCACCCAAAATGCAAAAACTAATACATTTTCGGAATCCTCTCGTCAAGCACTATCGAATGGTTTTTACCATCCCATTTCGAGCATTTGGGTGAGAGATAATATTGGTTTTCGCAGATTGCAGATTGAGGAAAATGCTGGTTACTCGGTCGGGAATTGCTCAAAATGCAAAAACTAATACATTTTCGGAATCCTCTCGTCAAGCACAATCGACTGGTTTTTACCATCCCATTTCGAGCATTTGGGTGGAAGTTGGTTTTTTGCGGTGAAGGGTAGATTTTTGAGGAAAAATTCAGGCAACTTTTTCGAAAATCACCCAAAATGCAATAACGACCACATTTTTGGAATCCTCTCGTCGAGACGAATCGAATGGTTTTTTTACGAAAAATTTTGGAGCATTAGAACGAAAGTTGACTTTTCTTCCGGCGCGGCTGATTGATGGATGGTCGGCGCCGCAGAGAAATGCCCGTAACTCGGCCAAAAATTGCTCAAAATACAAAAACTAATACATTTTTGGAATCCTCTCGTCATCAACAACCGATTGTTTTTTTTACCATCCCATTTCGAGATTTTGGAGGGTATATAGATTTTTTGCTGCCTAGATTTTTTATTAAGACAAACGGCCGTAACTTGGCCAAAAATTGCTCAAAATGTAAAAACTAATATATTTTTGGAATCCTCTCGTCGTGAACAAACGAATGGTTTTTCATCGTTCAATTTCGAGCATTTGGGTGGAAGTTGGTTTTTGCTGTGAAGGGTAGATTCATGGGGAAGACCTCGCGCACAAAAATTCTGGTAACTTTTTCGAAAATCACCCAAAATGCAAAAACTAATACATTTTCGGAATCCTCTCGTCAAGCACTATCGAATGGTTTTACCATCCCATTTCGAGCATTTGGGTGAGAGATAATATTGGTTTTCGCAGATTGCAGATTGAGGAAAATGCTGGTTACTCGGTCGGGAATTGCTCAAAATGCAAAAACTAATACATTTTCGGAATCCTCTCGTCAAGCACAATCGAATGGTTTTTACCATCCCATTTCGAGCATTTGGGTGGAAGTTGGTTTTTTGCGGTGAAGGGTAGATTTTTGAGGAAAAATTCAGGCAACTTTTTCGAAAATCACCCAAAATGCAAAAACGACCACATTTTTGGAATCCTCTCGTCGAGACGAAACGAATGGTTTTACGAAAAATTTTGGAGCATTAGAACGAAAGTTGACTTTTCTTCCGGCGCGGCAGATTGATGGATGGTCGGCGCCGCAGAGAAATGCCCGTAACTCGGCCAAAAATTGCTCAAAATACAAAAACTAATACATTTTTGAAATCCTCTCGTCATGAACAAACGAATGGTTTTTTTACCATCCCATTTCGAGCATTTGGGTGAGAGATAATATTGGTTTTCGCAGATTGCAGATTGAGAAAAATGCTGGTTACTCGGTCGGGAATTGCTCAAAATGCAATAACTAATACATTTTCGGAATCCTCTCGTCAAGCACAATCGAATGGTTTTTCACCATCCCATTTCGAGCTTTTGGGTGGAAGTTGTTTGTTGGCTGTGAAGGGTAGATTTTTGAGGAAAAATTCAGGCAACTTTTTCGAAAATCACCCAAAATGAAAAAACGACCACATTTTTGGAATCCTCTCGTCGAGAGGAATCGAATGGTTTTACGAAAAATTTTGGAGCATTAGAACGAAAGTTGACTTTTCTTCCGGCGCGGCTGATTGATGGATGGTCGGCGCCGCAGAGAAATGCCCGTAACTCGGCCAAAAATTGCTCAAAATACACAAACTAATACATTTTTGGAATCCTCTCGTCATGAACAAACGAATGGTTTTTACCATCCCATTTCGAGCATTTGGACGGGAGATAGCTTTTGCTGCCTAGATAGTTGATGAAGAGAAACGCCCGTAACTTGGCCAAAAATTGCTCAAAATGTAAAAACAAATATATTTTTGGAATCCTCTCGTCGTGAACCAACCAATGGTTTTTTCATCGTTCACTTTCGAGCATTTGGGTGGAAGTTGGATCCTTGCCGTGAAGGGTAGTTTCATGGGGAAGACCTCGCGCACAAAAATTCTGCTAACTTTTTCGAAAATCACCCAAAATGCAAAAACTAATACATTTTCGGATTCCTCTCGTCAAGCACTATCGAATGGTTTTTTACCATCCCATTTCGAGCATTTGGGTGAGAGATAATATTGGTTTTCGCAGATTGCAGATTGAGGAAAATGCTGGTTACTCGGTCGGGAATTGCTCAAAATGCAAAAACTAATACATTTTCGGAATCCTCTCGTCAAGCACAATCGAATGGTTTTTACCATCCCATTTCGAGCATTTGGGTGGAAGTTGGTTTTTGCTGTGAAGGGTAGATTTTTGAGGAAAAATTCAGGCAACTTTTTCGAAAATCACCCAAAATGCAAAAACGACCACATTTTGGAATCCTCTCGTCGAGACGAATCGAATGGTTTTTACGAAAAATTTTGGAGCATTAGAACGAAAGTTGACTTTTCTTCCGGCGCGGCTGATTGATGGATGGTCGGCGCCGCAGAGAAATGCCCGTAACTCGGCCAAAAATTGCTCAAAATACAAAAACGAATACATTTTTGAAATCCTCTCGTCATGAACAAACGAATGGTTTTTACCATCCCATTTCGAGCATTTGGACGGGAGATAGCTTTTTGCTGCCTAGATAGTTGATGAAGAGAAACGCCCGTAACTTGGCCAAAAATTGCTCAAAATGTAAAAACAAATATATTTTGGAATCCTCTCGTCGTGAACAAACGAATGGTTTTTCATCGTTCAATTTCGAGCATATGGGTGGAAGTTGGTTTTGCTGTGAAGGGTAGATTCATGGGGAAGACCTCGCGCACAAAAATTCTGGTAACTTTTTCGAAAATCACCCAAAATGCAAAAACTAATACATTTTCGGAATCCTCTCGTCAAGCACTATCGAATGGTTTTTTTACCATCCCATTTCGAGCATTTGGGTGAGAGATAATATTGGTTTTCGCAGATTGCAGATTGAGGAAAATGCTGGTTACTCGGTCGGGAATTGCTCAAAATGCAAAAACTAATACATTTTCGGAATCCTCTCGTCAAGCACAATCGAATGGTTTTTTTACCATCCCATTTCGAGCATTTGGGTGGAAGTTGGTTTTTTGCGGTGAAGGGTAGATTTTTGAGGAAAAATTCAGGCAACTTTTTCGAAAATCACCCAAAATGCAAAAACGACCACATTTTTGGAATCCTCTCGTCGAGACGAATCGAATGGTTTTTTTACGAAAAATTTTGGAGCATTAGAACGAAAGTTGACTTTTCTTCCGGCGCGGCTGATTGATGGATGGTCGGCGCCGCAGAGAAATGCCCGTAACTCGGCCAAAAATTGCTCAAAATACAAAAACTAATACATTTTTGAAATCCTCTCGTCATGAACAAACGAATGGTTTTTTACCATCCCATTTCGAGCATTTGGACGGGAGATAGCTTTTTTGCTGCCTAGATAGTTGATGAAGAGAAACGCCCGTAACTTGGCCAAAAATTGCTCAAAATGTAAAAACAAATATATTTTTGGAATCCTCTCGTCGTGAACAAACGAATGGTTTTTTCATCGTTCAATTTCGAGCATATGGGTGGAAGTTGGTTTTTTGCTGTGAAGGGTAGATTCATGGGGAAGACCTCGCGCACAAAAATTCTGGTAACTTTTTCGAAAATCACCCAAAATGCAAAAACTAATACATTTTCGGAATCCTCTCGTCAAGCACTATCGAATGGTGTGTTTACCATCCCATTTCGAGCATTTGGGTGAGAGATAATATTGGTTTTCGCAGATTGCAGATTGAGGAAAATGCTGGTTACTCGGTCGGGAATTGCTCAAAATGCAAAAACTAATACATTTTCGGAATCCTCTCGTCAAGCACAATCGAATGGTTTTTTTACCATCCCATTTCGAGCATTTGGGTGGAAGTTGGTTTTTTGCGGTGAAGGGTAGATTTTTGAGGAAAAATTCAGGCAACTTTTTCGAAAATCACCCAAAATGCAAAAACGACCACATTTTTGGAATCCTCTCGTCGAGACGAATCGAATGGTTTTTTTACGAAAAATTTTGGAGCATTAGAACGAAAGTTGACTTTTCTTCCGGCGCGGCTGATTGATGGATGGTCGGCGCCGCAGAGAAATGCCCGTAACTCGGCCAAAAATTGCTCAAAATACAAAAACTAATACATTTTTGAAATCCTCTCGTCATGAACAAACGAATGGTTTTTACCATCCCATTTCGAGCATTTGGACGGGAGATAGCTTTTTTGCTGCCTAGATAGTTGATGAAGAGAAACGCCCGTAACTTGGCCAAAAATTGCTCAAAATGTAAAAACAAATATATTTTTGGAATCCTCTCGTCGTGAACAAACGAATGGTTTTTTCATCGTTCAATTTCGAGCATATGGGTGGAAGTTGGTTTTTTGCTGTGAAGGGTAGATTCATGGGGAAGACCTCGCGCACAAAAATTCTGGTAACTTTTTCGAAAATCACCCAAAATGCAAAAACTAATACATTTTCGGAATCCTCTCGTCAAGCACTATCGAATGGTTTTTTTACCATCCCATTTCGAGCATTTGGGTGAGAGATAATATTGGTTTTCGCAGATTGCAGATTGAGGAAAATGCTGGTTACTCGGTCGGGAATTGCTCAAAATGCAAAAACTAATACATTTTCGGAATCCTCTCGTCAAGCACAATCGAATGGTTTTTACCATCCCTTTTCGAGCTTTTGGGTGTAAGTTGGTTTTTTGGGGTGACGGGTAGATTTTTGAGTAAAAATTCAGGCAACTTTTTCGAAAATCACCCAAAATGCAAAAACGACCACATTTTTGGAATCCTCTCGTCGAGACGAATCGAATGGTTTTTTTACGAAAAATTTTGGAGCATTAGAACGAAAGTTGACTTTTCTTCCGGCGCGGCTGATTGATGGATGGTCGGCGCCGCAGAGAAATGCCCGTAACTCGGCCAAAAATTGCTCAAAATACAAAAACTAATACATTTTTGAAATCCTCTCGTCATGAACAAACGAATGGTTTTTACCATCCCATTTCGAGCATTTGGACGGGAGATAGCTTTTTGCTGCCTAGATAGTTGATGAAGAGAAATGCCCGTAACTTGGCCAAAAATTGCTCAAAATGTAAAAACAAATATATTTTTGGAATCCTCTCGTCGTGAACAAACGAATGGTTTTTCATCGTTCAATTTCGAGCATTTGGGTGGAAGTTGGTTTTTTGCTGTGAAGGGTAGATTCATGGGGAAGACCTCGCGCACAAAAATTCTGGTAACTTTTTCGAAAATCACCCAAAATGCAAAAACTAATACATTTTCGGAATCCTCTCGTCAAGCACTATCGAATGGTTTTTTTACCATCCCATTTCGAGCATTTGGGTGAGAGATAATATTGGTTTTCGCAGATTGCAGATTGAGGAAAATGCTGGTTACTCGGTCGGGAATTGCTCAAAATGCAAAAACTAATACATTTTCGGAATCCTCTCGTCAAGCACAATCGAATGGTTTTTTTACCATCCCATTTCGAGCATTTGGGTGGAAGTTGGTTTTTTGCGGTGAAGGGTAGATTTTTGAGGAAAAATTCAGGCAACTTTTTCGAAAATCACCCAAAATGCAAAAACGACCACATTTTTGGAATCCTCTCGTCGAGACGAATCGAATGGTTTTTACGAAAAATTTTGGAGCATTAGAACGAAAGTTGACTTTTCTTCCGGCGCGGCTGATTGATGGATGGTCGGCGCCGCAGAGAAATGCCCGTAACTCGGCCAAAAATTGCTCAAAATACAAAAACTAATACATTTTTGAAATCCTCTCGTCATGAACAAACGAATGGTTTTTTACCATCCCATTTCGAGCATTTGGACGGGAGATAGCTTTTGCTGCCTAGATAGTTGATGAAGAGAAACGCCCGTAACTTGGCCAAAAATTGCTCAAAATGTAAAAACAAATATATTTTGGAATCCTCTCGTCGTGAACAAACGAATGGTTTTCATCGTTCAATTTCGAGCATATGGGTGGAAGTTGGTTTTTTGCTGTGAAGGGTAGATTCATGGGGAAGACCTCGCGCACAAAAATTCTGGTAACTTTTTCGAAAATCACCCAAAATGCAAAAACTAATACATTTTCGGAATCCTCTCGTCAAGCACTATCGAATGGTTTTTACCATCCCATTTCGAGCATTTGGGTGAGAGATAATATTGGTTTTCGCAGATTGCAGATTGAGGAAAATGCTGGTTACTCGGTCGGGAATTGCTCAAAATGCAAAAACTAATACATTTTCGGAATCCTCTCGTCAAGCACAATCGAATGGTTTTTTTACCATCCCATTTCGAGCATTTGGGTGGAAGTTGGTTTTTTGCGGTGAAGGGTAGATTTTTGAGGAAAAATTCAGGCAACTTTTTCGAAAATCACCCAAAATGCAAAAACGACCACATTTTTGGAATCCTCTCGTCGAGACGAATCGAATGGTTGTTTTACGAAAAATTTTGGAGCATTAGAACGAAAGTTGACTTTTCTTCCGGCGCGGCTGATTGATGGATGGTCGGCGCCGCAGAGAAATGCCCGTAACTCGGCCAAAAATTGCTCAAAATACAAAAACGAATACATTTTTGAAATCCTCTCGTCATGAACAAACGAATGGTTTTTACCATCCCATTTCGAGCATTTGGACGGGAGAAAGCATTTTGGCTGCCTAGATAGTGGATGAAGATAAACGCCCGTACCTGGGCCAAAAATTGCTCAAAATGTAAACACAAATATATTTTTGGAATCCTCTCGTCGTGAACAAACGAATGGTTTTTTCATCGTTCAATTTCGAGCATTTGGGTGGAAGTTGGTTTTGCTGTGAAGGGTAGATTCATGGGGAAGACCTCGCGCACAAAAATTCTGGTAACTTTTTCGAAAATCACCCAAAATGCAAAAACTAATACATTTTCGGAATCCTCTCGTCAAGCACTATCGAATGGTTTTTACCATCCCATTTCGAGCATTTGGGTGAGAGATAATATTGGTTTTCGCAGATTGCAGATTGAGGAAAATGCTGGTTACTCGGTCGGGAATTGCTCAAAATGCAAAAACTAATACATTTTCGGAATCCTCTCGTCAAGCACAATCGAATGCTCGTTTTACCATCCCATTTCGAGCATTTGGGTGGAAGTTGGTTTTGCGGTGAAGGGTAGATTTTGGAGGAAAAATTCAGGCAACTTTTTCGAAAATCACCCAAAATGCAATAACGACCACATTTTTGGAATCCTCTCGTCGAGACGAATCGAATGGTTTTTTTACGAAAAATTTTGGAGCATTAGAACGAAAGTTGACTTTTCTTCCGGCGCGGCTGATTGATGGATGGTCGGCGCCGCAGAGAAATGCCCGTAACTCGGCCAAAAATTGCTCAAAATACAAAAACTAATACATTTTTGAAATCCTCTCGTCATGAACAAACGAATGGTTTTTACCATCCCATTTCGAGCATTTGGACGGGAGATAGCTTTTGCTGCCTAGATAGTTGATGAAGAGAAACGCCCGTAACTTGGCCAAAAATTGCTCAAAATGTAAAAACAAATATATTTTTGGAATCCTCTCGTCGTGAACAAACGAATGGTTTTTCATCGTTCAATTTCGAGCATTTGGGTGGAAGTTGGTTTTTGCTGTGAAGGGTAGATTCATGGGGAAGACCTCGCGCACAAAAATTCTGGTAACTTTTTCGAAAATCACCCAAAATGCAAAAACTAATACATTTTCGGAATCCTCTCGTCAAGCACTATCGAATGGTTTTTACCATCCCATTTCGAGCATTTGGGTGAGAGATAATATTGGTTTTCGCAGATTGCAGATTGAGGAAAATGCTGGTTACTCGGTCGGGAATTGCTCAAAATGCAATAACTAATACATTTTCGGAATCCTCTCGTCAAGCACAATCGAATGGTTTTTACCATCCCATTTCGAGCATTTGGGTGGAAGTTGGTTTTTTGCTGTGAAGGGTAGATTTTTGAGGAAAAATTCAGGCAACTTTTTCGAAAATCACCCAAAATGCAAAAACGACGACATTTTGGAATCCTCTCGTCGAGACGAATCGAATGGTTTTTACGAAAAATTTTGGAGCATTAGAACGAAAGTTGACTTTTTTTCCGGCGCGGCTGATTGATGGATGGTCGGCGCCGCAGAGAAATGCCCTTAACTCGGCCAAAAATTGCTCAAAAAGCAAAAACTAATACATTTTTGGAATCCTCTCGTCATGAACAAACGAATGGTTTAATTACCATCCCATTTCGAGCATTTGGGTGAGAGATAATATTGGTTTTCGCAGATTGCAGATTGAGAAAAATGCTGGTTACTCGGTCGGGAATTGCTCAAAATGCAATAACTAATACAGTGTCGGAATCCTCTCGTCAAGCCCAATCGAATGGTTTTTTCACCATCCCATTTCGAGCAGTGGGGGGGAAGTTGGTTGTGTGCGGTGAAGGGTAGATTTTTGAGTAAAAATTCAGGCAACTTTTTCGAAAATCACCCAAAATGCAAAAACGACCACATTTTTGGAATCCTCTCGTCGAGAGGAATCGAATGGTTTTTTTACGAAAAATTTTGGAGCATTAGAACGAAAGTTGACTTTTCTTCCGGCGCGGCTGATTGATGGATGGTCGGCGCCGCAGAGAAATGCCCGTAACTCGGCCAAAAATTGCTCAAAATACAAAAACTAATACATTTTTGAAATCCTCTCGTCATGAACAAACGAATGTTTTTTTTACCATCCCATTTCGAGCTTTTGGACGGGATATAGCTTTTTTGCTGCCTAGATAGTTGATGAAGAGAAACGCCCGTAACTTGGCCAAAAATTGCTCAAAATGTAAAAACAAATATATTTTTGGAATCCTCTCGTCGTGAACAAACGAATGGTTTTTTCATCGTTCAATTTCGAGCATTTGGGTGGACGTTGGTGGTTTGCGGTGAGGGGGAGAGTCATGGGGAAGACCTCGCGCACAAAAATTCTGGTAACTTTTTCGAAAATCACCCAAAATGCAAAAACTAATACATTTTCGGAATCCTCTCGTCAAGCACAATCGAATGGTTTTTTTACCATCCCATTTCGAGCATTTGGGTGAGAGATAATATTGGTTTTCGCAGATTGCAGATTGAGGAAAATGCTGGTTACTCGGTCGGGAATTGCTCAAAATGCAAAAACTAATACATTTTCGGAATCCTCTCGTCAAGCACAATCGAATGGTTTTTTTACCATCCCATTTCGAGCATTTGGGTGGAAGTTGGTTTTTTGCGGTGAAGGGTAGATTTTTGAGGAAAGATTCAGGCAACTTTTTCGAAAATCACCCAAAATGCAAAAACGACCACATTTTTGGAATCCTCTCGTCGAGACGAATCGAATGGTTTTACGAAAAATTTTGGAGCATTAGAACGAAAGTTGACTTTTCTTCCGGCGCGGCTGATTGATGGATGGTCGGCGCCGCAGAGAAATGCCCGTAACTCGGCCAAAAATTGCTCAAAATACAAAAACTAATACATTTTTGAAATCCTCTCGTCATGAACAAACGAATGGTTTTTACCATCCCATTTCGAGCATTTGGACGGGAGATAGCTTTTTGCTGCCTAGATAGTTGATGAAGAGAAACGCCCGTAACTTGGCCAAAAATTGCTCAAAATGTAAAAACAAATATATTTTTGGAATCCTCTCGTCGTGAACAAACGAATGGTTTTTCATCGTTCAATTTCGAGCATTTGGGTGGAAGTTGGTTTTTGCTGTGAAGGGTAGATTCATGGGGAAGACCTCGCGCACAAAAATTCTGGTAACTTTTTCGAAAATCACCCAAAATGCAAAAACTAATACATTTTCGGAATCCTCTCGTCAAGCACTATCGAATGGTTTTACCATCCCATTTCGAGCATTTGGGTGAGAGATAATATTGGTTTTCGCAGATTGCAGATTGAGGAAAATGCTGATTACTCGGTCGGGAATTGCTCAAAATGCAAAAACTAATACATTTTCGGAATCCTCTCGTCAAGCACAATCGAATGGTTTTTTACCATCCCATTTCGAGCATTTGGGTGGAAGTTGGTTTTTGCGGTGAAGGGTAGATTTTTGAGGAAAAATTCAGGCAACTTTTTCGAAAATCACCCAAAATGCAAAAACGACCACATTTTGGAATCCTCTCGTCGAGACGAATCGAATGGTTTTTTACGAAAAATTTTGGAGCATTAGAACGAAAGTTGACTTTTCTTCCGGCGCGGCTGATTGATGGATGGTCGGCGCCGCAGAGAAATGCCCGTAACTCGGCCAAAAATTGCTCAAAATACAAAAACTAATACATTTTTGAAATCCTCTCGTCATGAACAAACGAATGGTTTTATTACCATCCCATTTCGAGCATTTGGACGGGAGATAGATTTGTTGCTGCCTAGATAGTTGATGAAGAGAAACGCCCGTAACTTGGCCAAAAATTGCTCAAAATGTAAAAACAAATATATTTTTGGAATCCTCTCGTCGTGAACAAACGAATGGTTTTTTCATCGTTCAATTTCGAGCATTTGGGTGGAAGTTGGTTTTTTGCTGTGAAGGGTAGATTCATGGGGAAGACCTCGCGCACAAAAATTCTGGTAACTTTTTCGAAAATCACCCAAAATGCAAAAACTAATACATTTTCGGAATCCTCTCGTCAAGCACTATCGAATGGTTTTTACCATCCCATTTCGAGCATTTGGGTGAGAGATAATATTGGTTTTCGCAGATTGCAGATTGAGGAAAATGCTGGTTACTCGGTCGGGAATTGCTCAAAATGCAAAAACTAATACATTTTCGGAATCCTCTCGTCAAGCACAATCGAATGGTTTTTTTACCATCCCATTTCGAGCATTTGGGTGGAAGTTGGTTTTTTGCGGTGAAGGGTAGATTTTTGAGGAAAAATTCAGGCAACTTTTTCGAAAATCACCCAAAATGCAATAACGACCACATTTTTGGAATCCTCTCGTCGAGACGAATCGAATGGTTTTACGAAAAATTTTGGAGCATTAGAACGAAAGTTGACTTTTCTTCCGGCGCGGCTGATTGATGGATGGTCGGCGCCGCAGAGAAATGCCCGTAACTCGGCCAAAAATTGCTCAAAATACAAAAACTAATACATTTTTGAAATCCTCTCGTCATGAACAAACGAATGGTTTTTACCATCCCATTTCGAGCATTTGGACGGGAGATAGCTTTTGCTGCCTAGATAGTTGATGAAGAGAAACGCCCGTAACTTGGCCAAAAATTGCTCAAAATGTAAAAACAAATATATTTTTGGAATCCTCTCGTCGTGAACAAACGAATGGTTTTTCATCGTTCAATTTCGAGCATTTGGGTGGAAGTTGGTTTTTGCTGTGAAGGGTAGATTCATGGGGAAGACCTCGCGCACAAAAATTCTGGTAACTTTTTCGAAAATCACCCAAAATGCAAAAACTAATACATTTTCGGAATCCTCTCGTCAAGCACTATCGAATGGTTTTTTACCATCCCATTTCGAGCATTTGGGTGAGAGATAATATTGGTTTTCGCAGATTGCAGATTGAGGAAAATGCTGGTTACTCGGTCGGGAATTGCTCAAAATGCAAAAACTAATACATTTTCGGAATCCTCTCGTCAAGCACAATCGAATGGTTTTTACCATCCCATTTCGAGCATTTGGGTGGAAGTTGGTTTTGCTGTGAAGGGTAGATTTTTGAGGAAAAATTCAGGCAACTTTTTCGAAAATCACCCAAAATGCAAAAACGACCACATTTTGGAATCCTCTCGTCGAGACGAATCGAATGGTTTTACGAAAAATTTTGGAGCATTAGAACGAAAGTTGACTTTTCTTCCGGCGCGGCTGATTGATGGATGGTCGGCGCCGCAGAGAAATGCCCGTAACTCGGCCAAAAATTGCTCAAAATGTAAAAACTAATACATTTTTGAAATCCTCTCGTCATGAACAAACGAATGGTTTTTACCATCCCATTTCGAGCATTTGGGTGAGAGATAATATTGGTTTTCGCAGATTGCAGATTGAGTAAAATGCTGGTTACTCGGTCGGGAATTGCTCAAAATGCAATAACTAATACATTTTCGGAATCCTCTCGTCAAGCACAATCGAATGGTTTTTCACCATCCCATTTCGAGCATTTGGGTGGAAGTTGGTTGTTTGCTGTGAAGGGTAGATTTTTGAGGAAAAAGTCAGGCAACTTTTTCGACAATCACCCAAAATGCACGAACGACCACAGTGGTGGCATCCTCTCGTCGAGAGGAATCGAATGGTTTTACGAAAAATTTTGGAGCATTAGAACGAAAGTTGACTTTTCTTCCGGCGCGGCTGATTGATGGATGGTCGGCGCCGCAGAGAAATGCCCGTAACTCGGCCAAAAATTGCTCAAAATACAAAAACTAATACATTTTTGACATCCTCTCGTCATGCACACACGACTGGTTTTTTTACCAGCCCATTTCGAGCATTTGGCGGGGAGATCGCTTTTTTGCTGCCTCGATAGGTGATGAAGAGAAACGCCCGTAACTTGGCCAAAAATTGCTCAAAATGTAAAAACAAATATATTTTTGGAATCCTCTCGTCGTGAACAAACGAATGGTTTTTTCATCGTTCAATTTCGAGCATTTGGGTGGAAGTTGGTTTTTTGCTGTGAAGGGTAGATTCATGGGGAAGACCTCGCGCACAAAAATTCTGGTAACTTTTTCGAAAATCACCCAAAATGCAAAAACTAATACATTTTCGGAATCCTCTCGTCAAGCACTATCGAATGGTTTTTTTACCATCCCATTTCGAGCATTTGGGTGAGAGATAATATTGGTTTTCGCAGATTGCAGATTGAGGAAAATGCTGGTTACTCGGTCGGGAATTGCTCAAAATGCAAAAACTAATACATTTTCGGAATCCTCTCGTCAAGCACAATCGAATGGTTTTTACCATCCCATTTCGAGCATTTGGGTGGAAGTTGGTTTTTGCGGTGAAGGGTAGATTTTTGAGGAAAGATTCAGGCAACTTTTTCGAAAATCACCCAAAATGCAAAAACGACCACATTTTGGAATCCTCTCGTCGAGACGAATCGAATGGTTTTTACGAAAAATTTTGGAGCATTAGAACGAAAGTTGACTTTTCTTCCGGCGCGGCTGATTGATGGATGGTCGGCGCCGCAGAGAAATGCCCGTAACTCGGCCAAAAATTGCTCAAAATACAAAAACTAATACATTTTTGAAATCCTCTCGTCATGAACAAACGAATGGTTTTTTTACCATCCCATTTCGAGCATTTGGACGGGAGATAGCTTTTTTGCTGCCTAGATAGTTGATGAAGAGAAACGCCCGTAACTTGGCCAAAAATTGCTCAAAATGTAAAAACAAATATATTTTTGGAATCCTCTCGTCGTGAACAAACGAATGGTTTTTTCATCGTTCAATTTCGAGCATTTGGGTGGAAGTTGGTTTTTTGCTGTGAAGGGTAGATTCATGGGGAAGACCTCGCGCACAAAAATTCTGGTAACTTTTTCGAAAATCACCCAAAATGCAAAAACTAATACATTTTCGGAATCCTCTCGTCAAGCACTATCGAATGGTTTTTTGACCATCCCATTTCGAGCATTTGGGTGAGAGATAATATTGGTTTTCGCAGATTGCAAATTGAGGAAAATGCTGATTACTCGGTCGGGAATTGCTCAAAATGCAAAAACTAATACATTTTCGGAATCCTCTCGTCATGAACAAACGAATGGTTTTTTACCATCCCATTTCGAGCATTTGGGTGGAAGTTGGTTTTTGCGGTGAAGGGTAGATTTTTGAGGAAAAATTCCGGCAACTTTTTCGAAACTCACCCAAAATGCTAAAACGACCACAGTTGTGGAATCCTCTCGTCGAGACGAATCGAATGGTTTTTACGAAAAATTTTGGAGCATTAGAACGAAAGTTGACTTTTCTTCCGGCGCGGCTGATTGATGGATGGTCGGCGCCGCAGAGAAATGCCCGTAACTCGGCCAAAAATTGCTCAAAATACAAAAACTAATACATTTTTGAAATCCTCTCGTCATGAACAAACGAATGGTTTTTACCATCCCATTTCGAGCATTTGGACGGGAGATAGCTTTTTTGCTGCCTAGATAGTTGATGAAGAGAAACGCCCGTAACTTGGCCAAAAATTGCTCAAAATGTAAAAACAAATATATTTTTGGAATCCTCTCGTCGTGAACAAACGAATGGTTTTTTCATCGTTCAATTTCGAGCATTTGGGTGGAAGTTGGTTTTTTGCTGTGAAGGGTAGATTCATGGGGAAGACCTCGCGCACAAAAATTCTGGTAACTTTTTCGAAAATCACCCAAAATGCAAAAACTAATACATTTTCGGAATCCTCTCGTCAAGCACTATCGAATGGTTTTTACCATCCCATTTCGAGCATTTGGGTGAAAGATAATATTGGTTTTCGCAGATTGCAGATTGAGGAAAATGCTGGTTACTCGGTCGGGAATTGCTCAAAATGTAAAAACAAATACATTTTCGGAATCCTCTCGTCAAGCACAATCGAATGGTTTTACCATCCCATTTCGAGCATTTGGGTGGAAGTTGGTTTTGCGGTGAAGGGTAGATTTTTGAGGAAAAATTCAGGCAACTTTTTCGAAAATCACCCAAAATGCAAAAACGACCACATTTTTGGAATCCTCTCGTCGAGACGAATCGAATGGTTTTACGAAAAATTTTGGAGCATTAGAACGAAAGTTGACTTTTCTTCCGGCGCGGCTGATTGATGGATGGTCGGCGCCGCAGAGAAATGCCCGTAACTCGGCCAAAAATTGCTCAAAATACAAAAACTAATACATTTTTGAAATCCTCTCGTCATGAACAAACGAATGGTTTTTTTACCATCCCATTTCGAGCATTTGGGTGAGAGATAATATTGGTTTTCGCAGATTGCAGATTGAGAAAAATGCTGGTTACTCGGTCGGGAATTGCTCAAAATGCAATAACTAATACATTTTCGGAATCCTCTCGTCAAGCACAATCGAATGGTTTTTTCACCATCCCATTTCGAGCATTTGGGTGGAAGTTGGTTGTTTGCTGTGAAGGGTAGATTTTTGAGGAAAAATTCAGGCAACTTTTTCGAAAATCACCCAAAATGCAAAAACGACCACATTTTTGGAATCCTCTCGTCGAGACGAATCGAATGGTTTTACGAAAAATTTTGGAGCATTAGAACGAAAGTTGACTTTTCTTCCGGCGCGGCTGATTGATGGATGGTCGGCGCCGCAGAGAAATGCCCGTAACTCGGCCAAAAATTGCTCAAAATACAAAAACTAATACATTTTTGAAATCCTCTCGTCATGAACAAACGAATGGTTTTTTACCATCCCATTTCGAGCATTTGGACGGGAGATAGCTTTTTGCTGCCTAGATAGTTGATGAAGAGAAACGCCCGTAACTTGGCCAAAAATTGCTCAAAATGTAAAAACAAATATATTTTGGAATCCTCTCGTCGTGAACAAACGAATGGTTTTTCATCGTTCAATTTCGAGCATTTGGGTGGAAGTTGGTTTTTGCTGTGAAGGGTAGATTCATGGGGAAGACCTCGCGCACAAAAATTCTGGTAACTTTTTCGAAAATCACCCAAAATGCAAAAACTAATACATTTTCGGAATCCTCTCGTCAAGCACTATCGAATGGTTTTTTTACCATCCCATTTCGAGCATTTGGGTGAGAGATAATATTGGTTTTCGCAGATTGCAGATTGAGGAAAATGCTGGTTACTCGGTCGGGAATTGCTCAAAATGCAAAAACTAATACATTTTCGGAATCCTCTCGTCAAGCACAATCGAATGGTTTTTTTACCATCCCATTTCGAGCATTTGGGTGGAAGTTGGATTTTTGCTGTGAAGGGTAGATTTTTGAGGAAAAATTCAGGCAACTTTTTCGAAAATCACCCAAAATGCAAAAACGACCACATTTTTGGAATCCTCTCGTCGAGACGAATCGAATGGTTTTTTACGAAAAATTTTGGAGCATTAGAACGAAAGTTGACTTTTCTTCCGGCGCGGCTGATTGATGGATGGTCGGCGCCGCAGAGAAATGCCCGTAACTCGGCCAAAAATTGCTCAAAATACAAAAACTAATACATTTTTGGAATCCTCTCGTCATGAACAAACGAATGGTTTTTACCATCCCATTTCGAGCATTTGGACGGGAGATAGCTTTTTGCTGCCTAGATAGTTGATGAAGAGAAACGCCCGTAACTTGGCCAAAAATTGCTCAAAATGTAAAAACAAATATATTTTTGGAATCCTCTCGTCGTGAACAAACGAATGGTTTTTCATCGTTCAATTTCGAGCATTTGGGTGGAAGTTGGTTTTGCTGTGAAGGGTAGATTCATGGGGAAGACCTCGCGCACAAAAATTCTGGTAACTTTTTCGAAAATCACC
>JAZDXF010000015.1:0-15000 GCA_038380155.1 Pseudococcus jackbeardsleyi
TTGGAGCCTTTGTTGTCGAGTCATGGCCCATTTTCGACCTAAAAATGCCGTTTCCGGGCCAACCAAAGGCCACCGCCGCAAACCAACGTCAGATTCGTGTTCAGCGACCTCGAATTAGTAGAAAAACACATTTTTCGCGATTTTTTGAAAACCTTTTTGAAACGGGTCAAAAATGGCCTGAAAAAGGCCATTATCTCGGAAACTAAGCGAAATGCGGCCAAACCGACCGCGCCATTGAATTCGCCGTGGCCGAAAACCCCCTTCTAGACCCCTCGCGCTCCGATCGGGGGCAAAAAATTTTTAGCCCAAAAAACACCAAAGGGGTTAGTTCATGCTTTTTTTCGATTTTTGGCGATTTTCAAAAATTTCGAGATAAGAGTGGTAATTTACTAATTCGAGGTCGCTGATTCCGAATTCGGTGTCCGTTTGGCGTTTGGAGCCTTTGTTGTCGAGTCATGGCCCATTTTCGACCTAAAAATGCCGTTTCCGGGCCAACCAAAGGCCACCGCCGCAAACCAACGTCAGATTCGTGTTCAGCGACCTCGAATTAGTAGAAAAACACATTTTTCGCGATTTTTTGAAAACCTTTTTGAAACGGGTCAAAAATGGCCTGAAAAAGGCCATTATCTCGGAAACTAAGCGAAATGCGGCCAAACCGACCGCGCCATTGAATTCGCCGTGGCCGAAAACCCCCTTCTAGACACCTCGCGCGCCGATCGGGGGCAAAAAATTTTTAGCCCAAAAAACACCAAAGGGGTTAGTTCATGCTTTTTTCGATTTTTGGCGATTTTCAAAAATTTCGAGATAAGAGTGGTAATTTACTAATTCGAGGTCGCTGATTCCGAATTCGGTGTCCGTTTGGCGTTTGGAGCCTTTGTTGTCGAGTTATGGCCCATTTTCGACCTAAAAATGCCGTTTCCGGGCCAACCAAAGGCCACCGCCGCAAACCAACGTCAGATTCGTGTTCAGCGACCTCGAATTAGTAGAAAAACACATTTTTCGCGATTTTTTGAAAACCTTTTTGAAACGGGTCAAAAATGGCCTGAAAAAGGCCATTATCTCGGAAACTAAGCGAAATGCGGCCAAACCGACCGCGCCATTGAATTCGCCGTGGCCGAAAACCCCTTCTAGACACCTCGCGCGCCGATCGGGGGCAAAAAATTTTTAGCCCAAAAAACACCAAAGGGGTTAGTTCATGCTTTTTTCGATTTTTGGCGATTTTCAAAAATTTCGAGATAAGAGTGGTAATTTACTAATTCGAGGTCGCTGATTCCGAATTCGGTGTCCGTTTGGCGTTTGGAGCCTTTGTTGTCGAGTTATGGCCCATTTTCGACCTAAAAATGCCGTTTCCGGGCCAACCAAAGGCCACCGCCGCAAACCAACGTCAGATTCGTGTTCAGCGACCTCGAATTAGTAGAAAAACACATTTTTCGCGATTTTTTGAAAACCTTTTTGAAACGGGTCAAAAATGGCCTGAAAAAGGCCATTTTCTCGGAAACGAAGCGAAACGAGGCCAAACCGACCGCGCCATTGAATTCGCCGTGGCCGAAAACCCCTTCTAGACACCTCGCGCGCCGATCGGGGGCAAAAAATTTTTAGCCCAAAAACACCAAAGGGGTTAGTTCATGCTTTTTTTCGATTTTTGGCGATTTTCAAAAATTTCGAGATAAGAGTGGTAATTTACTAATTCGAGGTCGCTGATTCCGAATTCGGTGTCCGTTTGGCGTTTGGAGCCTTTGTTGTCGAGTCATGGCCCATTTTCGACCTAAAAATGCCGTTTCCGGGCCAACCAAAGGCCACCGCCGCAAACCAACGTCAGATTCGTGTTCAGCGACCTCGAATTAGTAGAAAAACACATTTTTCGCGATTTTTTGAAAACCTTTTTGAAACGGGTCAAAAATGGCCTGAAAAAGGCCATTATCTCGGAAACTAAGCGAAATGCGGCCAAACCGACCGCGCCATTGAATTCGCCGTGGCCGAAAACCCCCTTCTAGACACCTCGCGCGCCGATCGGGGGCAAAAAATTTTTAGCCCAAAAACACCAAAGGGGTTAGTTCATGCTTTTTTCGATTTTTGGCGATTTTCAAAAATTTCGAGATAAGAGTGGTAATTTACTAATTCGAGGTCGCTGATTCCGAATTCGGTGTCCGTTTGGCGTTTGGAGCCTTTGTTGTCGAGTTATGGCCCATTTTCGACCTAAAAATGCCGTTTCCGGGCCAACCAAAGGCCACCGCCGCAAACCAACGTCAGATTCGTGTTCAGCGACCTCGAATTAGTAGAAAAACACATTTTTCGCGATTTTTTGAAAACCTTTTTGAAACGGGTCAAAAATGGCCTGAAAAAGGCCATTTTCTCGGAAACGAAGCGAAACGAGGCCAAACCGACCGCGCCATTGAATTCGCCGTGGCCGAAAACCCCTTCTAGACACCTCGCGCGCCGATCGGGGCAAAAAATTTTTTAGCCCAAAAACACCAAAGGGGTTAGTTCATGCTTTTTTCGATTTTTGGCGATTTTCAAAAATTTCGAGATAAGAGTGGTAATTTACTAATTCGAGGTCGCTGATTCCGAATTCGGTGTCCGTTTGGCGTTTGGAGCCTTTGTTGTCGAGTTATGGCCCATTTTCGACCTAAAAATGCCGTTTCCGGGCCAACCAAAGGCCACCGCCGCAAACCAACGTCAGATTCGTGTTCAGCGACCTCGAATTAGTAGAAAAACACATTTTTCGCGATTTTTTGAAAACCTTTTTGAAACGGGTCAAAAATGGCCTGAAAAAGGCCATTTTCTCGGAAACGAAGCGAAACGAGGCCAAACCGACCGCGCCATTGAATTCGCCGTGGCCGAAAACCCCTTCTAGACACCTCGCGCGCCGATCGGGGGCAAAAAATTTTTAGCCCAAAAACACCAAAGGGGTTAGTTCATGCTTTTTTCGATTTTTGGCGATTTTCAAAAATTTCGAGATAAGAGTGGTAATTTACTAATTCGAGGTCGCTGATTCCGAATTCGGTGTCCGTTTGGCGTTTGGAGCCTTTGTTGTCGAGTTATGGCCCATTTTCGACCTAAAAATGCCGTTTCCGGGCCAACCAAAGGCCACCGCCGCAAACCAACGTCAGATTCGTGTTCAGCGACCTCGAATTAGTAGAAAAACACATTTTTCGCGATTTTTTGAAAACCTTTTTGAAACGGGTCAAAAATGGCCTGAAAAAGGCCATTATCTCGGAAACTAAGCGAAATGCGGCCAAACCGACCGCGCCATTGAATTCGCCGTGGCCGAAAACCCCCTTCTAGACACCTCGCGCGCCGATCGGGGCAAAAAATTTTTAGCCCAAAAACACCAAAGGGGTTAGTTCATGCTTTTTTCGATTTTTGGCGATTTTCAAAAATTTCGAGATAAGAGTGGTAATTTACTAATTCGAGGTCGCTGATTCCGAATTCGGTGTCCGTTTGGCGTTTGGAGCCTTTGTTGTCGAGTTATGGCCCATTTTCGACCTAAAAATGCCGTTTCCGGGCCAACCAAAGGCCACCGCCGCAAACCAACGTCAGATTCGTGTTCAGCGACCTCGAATTAGTAGAAAAACACATTTTTCGCGATTTTTTGAAAACCTTTTTGAAACGGGTCAAAAATGGCCTGAAAAAGGCCATTTTCTCGGAAACGAAGCGAAACGAGGCCAAACCGACCGCGCCATTGAATTCGCCGTGGCCGAAAACCCCCTTCTAGACACCTCGCGCGCCGATCGGGGGCAAAAAATTTTAGCCCAAAAACACCAAAGGGGTTAGTTCATGCTTTTTTCGATTTTTGGCGATTTTCAAAAATTTCGAGATAAGAGTGGTAATTTACTAATTCGAGGTCGCTGATTCCGAATTCGGTGTCCGTTTGGCGTTTGGAGCCTTTGTTGTCGAGTTATGGCCCATTTTCGACCTAAAAATGCCGTTTCCGGGCCAACCAAAGGCCACCGCCGCAAACCAACGTCAGATTCGTGTTCAGCGACCTCGAATTAGTAGAAAAACACATTTTTCGCGATTTTTTGAAAACCTTTTTGAAACGGGTCAAAAATGGCCTGAAAAAGGCCATTTTCTCGGAAACGAAGCGAAACGAGGCCAAACCGACCGCGCCATTGAATTCGCCGTGGCCGAAAACCCCCTTCTAGACACCTCGCGCGCCGATCGGGGGCAAAAAATTGTTTAGCCCAAAAAACACCAAAGGGGTTAGTTCATGCTTTTTTTCGATTTTTGGCGATTTTCAAAAATTTCGAGATAAGAGTGGTAATTTACTAATTCGAGGTCGCTGATTCCGAATTCGGTGTCCGTTTGGCGTTTGGAGCCTTTGTTGTCGAGTCATGGCCCATTTTCGACCTAAAAATGCCGTTTCCGGGCCAACCAAAGGCCACCGCCGCAAACCAACGTCAGATTCGTGTTCAGCGACCTCGAATTAGTAGAAAAACACATTTTTCGCGATTTTTTGAAAACCTTTTTGAAACGGGTCAAAAATGGCCTGAAAAAAGGCCATTATCTCGGAAACTAAGCGAAATGCGGCCAAACCGACCGCGCCATTGAATTCGCCGTGGCCGAAAACCCCCTTCTAGACACCTCGCGCGCCGATCGGGGGCAAAAAATTTTTTAGCCCAAAAAACACCAAAGGGGTTAGTTCATGCTTTTTTTCGATTTTTGGCGATTTTCAAAAATTTCGAGATAAGAGTGGTAATTTACTAATTCGAGGTCGCTGATTCCGAATTCGGTGTCCGTTTGGCGTTTGGAGCCTTTGTTGTCGAGTTATGGCCCATTTTCGACCTAAAAATGCCGTTTCCGGGCCAACCAAAGGCCACCGCCGCAAACCAACGTCAGATTCGTGTTCAGCGACCTCGAATTAGTAGAAAAACACATTTTTCGCGATTTTTTGAAAACCTTTTTGAAACGGGTCAAAAATGGCCTGAAAAAGGCCATTTTCTCGGAAACGAAGCGAAACGAGGCCAAACCGACCGCGCAATTGAATTCGCCGTGGCCGAAAACCCCCTTCTAGACACCTCGCGCGCCGATCGGGGCAAAAAATTTTTAGCCCAAAAACACCAAAGGGGTTAGTTCATGCTTTTTTCGATTTTTGGCGATTTTCAAATATTTCGAGATCAGAGTGGTAATTTACTAATGCGTGGTCGCTGATTCCGAATTCGGTGTCCGTTTGGCGTTTGGAGCCTTTGTTGTCGAGTTATGGCCCATTTTCGACCTAAAAATGCCGTTTCCGGGCCAACCAAAGGCCACCGCCGCAAACCAACGTCAGATTCGTGTTCAGCGACCTCGAATTAGTAGAAAAACACATTTTTCGCGATTTTTTGAAAACCTGTTTGAAACGGGTCAAAAATGGCCTGAAAAATGGCCATTTTCTCGGAAACGAAGCGAAACGAGGCCAAACCGACAGCGACATTGTATTCGCCTTGGCCGAAAACCCCCTTCTATACACCTCGCGCGCCGATCGGGGGCAAAAAATTTTTAGCCCAAAAACACCAAAGGGGTTAGTTCATGCTTTATAGCGATGTTTGGCGATTTGCAAAAATTTCGAGATAAGAGTGGTAATGTACTAATGCGAGGTCGCTGATTCCGAATTCGGTGTCCGTTGGGCGTTTGGAGCCTTTGTTGTCGAGTCATGGCCCATTTTCGACCTAAAAATGCCTTTTCCGGGCCAACCAAAGGCCACCGCCGCAAACCAACGTCAGATTCGTGTTCAGCGACCTCGAATGAGTAGACAGACACCGTGTTCGCGAGTGTTTGAAAACCTTTTTGTAACGGGTCATACATGGCCTGAAAAAGGCCATTTTCTCGGAAACGAAGCGAAACGAGGCCAAACCGACCGCGCCATTGAATTCGCCGTGGCCGAAAACCCCCTTCTAGACACCTCGCGCGCCGATCGGGGGCAAAAAATTTTTAGCCCAAAAACACCAAAGGGGTTAGTTCATGCTTTTTTTCGATTTTTGGCGATTTTCAAAAATTTCGAGATAAGAGTGGTAATTTACTAATTCGAGGTCGCTGATTCCGAATTCGGTGTCCGTTTGGCGTTTGGAGCCTTTGTTGTCGAGTCATGGCCCATTTTCGACCTAAAAATGCCGTTTCCGGGCCAACCAAAGGCCACCGCCGCAAACCAACGTCAGATTCGTGTTCAGCGACCTCGAATTAGTAGAAAAACACATTTTTCGCGATTTTTTGAAAACCTTTTTGAAACGGGTCAAAAATGGCCTGAAAAAAGGCCATTATCTCGGAAACTAAGCGAAATGCGGCCAAACCGACCGCGCCATTGAATTCGCCGTGGCCGAAAACCCCCTTCTAGACACCTCGCGCGCCGATCGGGGGCAAAATATTTTTAGCCCAAAAAACACCAAAGGGGTTAGTTCATGCTTTTTTTCGATTTTTGGCGATTTTCAAAAATTTCGAGATAAGAGTGGTAATTTACTAATTCGAGGTCGCTGATTCCGAATTCGGTGTCCGTTTGGCGTTTGGAGCCTTTGTTGTCGAGTCATGGCCCATTTTCGACCTAAAAATGCCGTTTCCGGGCCAACCAAAGGCCACCGCCGCAAACCAACGTCAGATTCGTGTTCAGCGACCTCGAATTAGTAGAAAAACACATTTTTCGCGATTTTTTGAAAACCTTTTTGAAACGGGTAAAAAATGGCCTGAAAAAAGGCCATTATCTCGGAAACTAAGCGAAATGCGGCCAAACCGACCGCGCCATTGAATTCGCCGTGGCCGAAAACCCCCTTCTAGACACCTCGCGCGCCGATCGGGGGCCAAAAATGTTTTAGCCCCAAAAACACCAACGGGGTTAGTTCATGCTTTTTTTCGATTTTTGGCGATTTTCAAAAATTTCGAGATAAGAGTGGTAATTTACTAATTCGAGGTCGCTGATTCCGAATTCGGTGTCCGTTTGGCGTTTGGAGCCTTTGTTGTCGAGTTATGGCCCATTTTCGACCTAAAAATGCCGTTTCCGGGCCAACCAAAGGCCACCGCCGCAAACCAACGTCAGATTCGTGTTCAGCGACCTCGAATTAGTAGAAAAACACATTTTTCGCGATTTTTTGAAAACCTTTTTGAAACGGGTCAAAAATGGCCTGAAAAAAGGCCATTATCTCGGAAACTAAGCGAAATGCGGCCAAACCGACCGCGCCATTGAATTCGCCGTGGCCGAAAACCCCCTTCTAGACACCTCGCGCGCCGATCGGGGGCAAAAAATTTTTTAGCCCAAAAAACACCAAAGGGGTTAGTTCATGCTTTTTTTCGATTTTTGGCGATTTTCAAAAATTTCGAGATAAGAGTGGTAATTTACTAATTCGAGGTCGCTGATTCCGAATTCGGTGTCCGTTTGGCGTTTGGAGCCTTTGTTGTCGAGTCATGGCCCATTTTCGACCTAAAAATGCCGTTTCCGGGCCAACCAAAGGCCACCGCCGCAAACCAACGTCAGATTCGTGTTCAGCGACCTCGAATTAGTAGAAAAACACATTTTTCGCGATTTTTTGAAAACCTTTTTGAAACGGGTCAAAAATGGCCTGAAAAAAGGCCATTATCTCGGAAACTAAGCGAAATGCGGCCAAACCGACCGCGCCATTGAATTCGCCGTGGCCGAAAACCCCCTTCTAGACACCTCGCGCGCCGATCGGGGGCAAAAAATTTTTTAGCCCAAAAAACACCAAAGGGGTTAGTTCATGCTTTTTTTCGATTTTTGGCGATTTTCAAAAATTTCGAGATAAGAGTGGTAATTTACTAATTCGAGGTCGCTGATTCCGAATTCGGTGTCCGTTTGGCGTTTGGAGCCTTTGTTGTCGAGTTATGGCCCATTTTCGACCTAAAAATGCCGTTTCCGGGCCAACCAAAGGCCACCGCCGCAAACCAACGTCAGATTCGTGTTCAGCGACCTCGAATTAGTAGAAAAACACATTTTTCGCGATTTTTGAAAACCTTTTTGAAACGGGTCAAAAATGGCCTGAAAAAGGCCATTTTCTCGGAAACGAAGCGACACGAGGCCACCCCGACCGCGCCATTGAATTCGCCGTGGCCGAAAACCCCCTTCTCGACACCTCGCGGGCCGATCGGGGGCAAATATTTGTTTAGCCCAAAAAACACCCCAGGGGTTAGTTCATGCTCTTTTTCGATTTGTGGCGCTTTTCACATATTTCGAGATAAGAGTGGTAATTGACTAAGTCGAGGTCGCTGATTCCGAATTCGGTGTCCGTTTGGCGTTTGGAGCCTTTGTTGTCGAGTTATGGCCCATTTTCGACCTAAAAATGCCGTTTCCGGGCCAACCAAAGGCCACCGCCGCAAACCAACGTCAGATTCGTGTTCAGCGACCTCGAATTAGTAGAAAAACACATTTTTCGCGATTTTTTGAAAACCTTTTTGAAACGGGTCAAAAATGGCCTGAAAAAGGCCATTATCTCGGAAACTAAGCGAAATGCGGCCAAACCGACCGCGCCATTGAATTCGCCGTGGCCGAAAACCCCTTCTAGACACCTCGCGCGCCGATCGGGGTCAAAAAATTTTTAGCCCAAAAAACACCAAAGGGGTTAGTTCATGCTTTTTTTCGATTTTTGGCGATTTTCAAAAATTTCGAGATAAGAGTGGTAATTTACTAATTCGAGGTCGCTGATTCCGAATTCGGTGTCCGTTTGGCGTTTGGAGCCTTTGTTGTCGAGTTATGGCCCATTTTCGACCTAAAAATGCCGTTTCCGGGCCAACCAAAGGCCACCGCCGCAAACCAACGTCAGATTCGTGTTCAGCGACCTCGAATTAGTAGAAAAACACATTTTTCGCGATTTTTTGAAAACCTTTTTGAAACGGGTCAAAAATGGCCTGAAAAAAGGCCATTATCTCGGAAACTAAGCGAAATGCGGCCAAACCGACCGCGCCATTGAATTCGCCGTGGCCGAAAACCCCCTTCTAGACACCTCGCGCGCCGATCGGGGGCAAAAAATTTTTTAGCCCAAAAAACACCAAAGGGGTTAGTTCATGCTTTTTTTCGATTTTTGGCGATTTTCAAAAATTTCGAGATAAGAGTGGTAATTTACTAATTCGAGGTCGCTGATTCCGAATTCGGTGTCCGTTTGGCGTTTGGAGCCTTTGTTGTCGAGTTATGGCCCATTTTCGACCTAAAAATGCCGTTTCCGGGCCAACCAAAGGCCACCGCCGCAAACCAACGTCAGATTCGTGTTCAGCGACCTCGAATTAGTAGAAAAACACATTTTTCGCGATTTTTTGAAAACCTTTTTGAAACGGGTCAAAAATGGCCTGAAAAAAGGCCATTATCTCGGAAACTAAGCGAAATGCGGCCAAACCGACCGCGCCATTGAATTCGCCGTGGCCGAAAACCCCCTTCTAGACACCTCGCGCGCCGATCGGGGGCAAAAAATTTTTTAGCCCAAAAAACACCAAAGGGGTTAGTTCATGCTTTTTTTCGATTTTTGGCGATTTTCAAAAATTTCGAGATAAGAGTGGTAATTTACTAATTCGAGGTCGCTGATTCCGAATTCGGTGTCCGTTTGGCGTTTGGAGCCTTTGTTGTCGAGTTATGGCCCATTTTCGACCTAAAAATGCCGTTTCCGGGCCAACCAAAGGCCACCGCCGCAAACCAACGTCAGATTCGTGTTCAGCGACCTCGAATTAGTAGAAAAACACATTTTTCGCGATTTTTTGAAAACCTTTTTGAAACGGGTCAAAAATGGCCTGAAAAAAGGCCATTTTCTCGGAAACGAAGCGAAACGAGGCCAAACCGACCGCGCCATTGAATTCGCCGTGGCCGAAAACCCCCTTCTAGACACCTCGCGCGCCGATCGGGGGCAAAAATTTTTAGCCCAAAAACACCAAAGGGGTTAGTTCATGCTTTTTTTCGATTTTTGGCGATTTTCAAAAATTTCGAGATAAGAGTGGTAATTTACTAATTCGAGGTCGCTGATTCCGAATTCGGTGTCCGTTTGGCGTTTGGAGCCTTTGTTGTCGAGTTATGGCCCATTTTCGACCTAAAAATGCCGTTTCCGGGCCAACCAAAGGCCACCGCCGCAAACCAACGTCAGATTCGTGTTCAGCGACCTCGAATTAGTAGAAAAACACATTTTTCGCGATTTTTTGAAAACCTTTTTGAAACGGGTCAAAAATGGCCTGAAAAAGGCCATTTTCTCGGAAACGAAGCGAAACGAGGCCAAACCGACCGCGCCATTGAATTCGCCGTGGCCGAAAACCCCCTTCTAGACACCTCGCGCGCCGATCGGGGGCAAAAAATTTTTCGCCCAACAAACACCAAAGGGGTTAGGTCATGCTTTTTGTCGATTTGTGGCGATTATCAAAAATTTCGAGCTAAGAGTGGTAATTTACTAATTCGAGGTCGCTGATTCCGAATTCGGTGTCCGTTTGGCGTTTGGAGCCTTTGTTGTCGAGTTATGGCCCATTTTCGACCTAAAAATGCCGTTTCCGGGCCAACCAAAGGCCACCGCCGCAAACCAACGTCAGATTCGTGTTCAGCGACCTCGAATTAGTAGAAAAACACATTTTTCGCGATTTGTTGAAAACCTTTTTGAAACGGGTCAAAAATGGCCTGAACAAAGGCCCTTTTCTCGGAACCGAAGCGACACGAGGCCACACCGACCGCGCCAGTGAAGTCGCCGTGGCCGAAAACCCCCTTCTAGCCACCTCGCGCGCCGACCGGGGGCCAAAAAATTTGTAGCCCAACAAACACCACAGGGGTTAGTTCTTGCTTGTTTTCGATTTTTGGCGATTTTAAAAAATTTCGAGATAAGAGTGGTAATTTACTAATTCGAGGTCGCTGATTCCGAATTCGGTGTCCGTTTGGCGTTTGGAGCCTTTGTTGTCGAGTTATGGCCCATTTTCGACCTAAAAATGCCGTTTCCGGGCCAACCAAAGGCCACCGCCGCAAACCAACGTCAGATTCGTGTTCAGCGACCTCGAATTAGTAGAAAAACACATTTTTCGCGATTTTTTGAAAACCTTTTTGAAACGGGTCAAAAATGGCCTGAAAAAGGCCATTATCTCGGAAACTAAGCGAAATGCGGCCAAACCGACCGCGCCATTGAATTCGCCGTGGCCGAAAACCCCTTCTAGACACCTCGCGCGCCGATCGGGGGCAAAAAATTTTTAGCCCAAAAAACACCAAAGGGGTTAGTTCATGCTTTTTTTCGATTTTTGGCGATTTTCAAAAATTTCGAGATAAGAGTGGTAATTTACTAATTCGAGGTCGCTGATTCCGAATTCGGTGTCCGTTTGGCGTTTGGAGCCTTTGTTGTCGAGTTATGGCCCATTTTCGACCTAAAAATGCCGTTTCCGGGCCAACCAAAGGCCACCGCCGCAAACCAACGTCAGATTCGTGTTCAGCGACCTCGAATTAGTAGAAAAACACATTTTTCGCGATTTTTTGAAAACCTTTTTGAAACGGGTCAAAAATGGCCTGAAAAAGGCCATTTTCTCGGAAACGAAGCGAAACGAGGCCAAACCGACCGCGCCATTGAATTCGCCGTGGCCGAAAACCCCCTTCTAGACACCTCGCGCGCCGATCGGGGGCAAAAAATTTTTTAGCCCAAAAAACACCAAAGGGGTTAGTTCATGCTTTTTTTCGATTTTTGGCGATTTTCAAAAATTTCGAGATAAGAGTGGTAATTTACTAATTCGAGGTCGCTGATTCCGAATTCGGTGTCCGTTTGGCGTTTGGAGCCTTTGTTGTCGAGTTATGGCCCATTTTCGACCTAAAAATGCCGTTTCCGGGCCAACCAAAGGCCACCGCCGCAAACCAACGTCAGATTCGTGTTCAGCGACCTCGAATTAGTAGAAAAACACATTTTTCGCGATTTTTTGAAAACCTTTTTGAAACGGGTCAAAAATGGCCTGAAAAAAGGCCATTATCTCGGAAACTAAGCGAAATGCGGCCAAACCGACCGCGCCATTGAATTCGCCGTGGCCGAAAACCCCTTCTAGACACCTCGCGCGCCGATCGGGGGCAAAAAATTTTTAGCCCAAAAACACCAAAGGGGTTAGTTCATGCTTTTTTTCGATTTTTGGCGATTTTCAAAAATTTCGAGATAAGAGTGGTAATTTACTAATTCGAGGTCGCTGATTCCGAATTCGGTGTCCGTTTGGCGTTTGGAGCCTTTGTTGTCGAGTTATGGCCCATTTTCGACCTAAAAATGCCGTTTCCGGGCCAACCAAAGGCCACCGCCGCAAACCAACGTCAGATTCGTGTTCAGCGACCTCGAATTAGTAGAAAAACACATTTTTCGCGATTTTTTGAAAACCTTTTTGAAACGGGTCAAAAATGGCCTGAAAAAAGGCCATTATCTCGGAAACTAAGCGAAATGCGGCCAAACCGACCGCGCCATTGAATTCGCCGTGGCCGAAAACCCCCTTCTAGACACCTCGCGCGCCGATCGGGGGCAAAAAATTTTTTAGCCCAAAAAACACCAAAGGGGTTAGTTCATGCTTTTTTTCGATTTTTGGCGATTTTCAAAAATTTCGAGATAAGAGTGGTAATTTACTAATTCGAGGTCGCTGATTCCGAATTCGGTGTCCGTTTGGCGTTTGGAGCCTTTGTTGTCGAGTTATGGCCCATTTTCGACCTAAAAATGCCGTTTCCGGGCCAACCAAAGGCCACCGCCGCAAACCAACGTCAGATTCGTGTTCAGCGACCTCGAATTAGTAGAAAAACACATTTTTCGCGATTTTTTGAAAACCTTTTTGAAACGGGTCAAAAATGGCCTGAAAAAAGGCCATTTTCTCGGAAACGAAGCGAAACGAGGCCAAACCGACCGCGCCATTGAATTCGCCGTGGCCGAAACCCCCTTCTAGACACCTCGCGCGCCGATCGGGGGCAAAAAATTTTTTAGCCCAAAAAACACCAAAGGGGTTAGTTCATGCTTTTTTTCGATTTTTGGCGATTTTCAAAAATTTCGAGATAAGAGTGGTAATTTACTAATTCGAGGTCGCTGATTCCGAATTCGGTGTCCGTTTGGCGTTTGGAGCCTTTGTTGTCGAGTTATGGCCCATTTTCGACCTAAAAATGCCGTTTCCGGGCCAACCAAAGGCCACCGCCGCAAACCAACGTCAGATTCGTGTTCAGCGACCTCGAATTAGTAGAAAAACACATTTTTCGCGATTTTTTGAAAACCTTTTTGAAACGGGTCAAAAATGGCCTGAAAAAGGCCATTTTCTCGGAAACGAAGCGAAACGAGGCCAAACCGACCGCGCCATTGAATTCGCCGTGGCCGAAAACCCCTTCTAGACACCTCGCGCGCCGATCGGGGGCAAAAAATTTTTAGCCCAAAAAACACCAAAGGGGTTAGTTCATGCTTTTTTTCGATTTTTGGCGATTTTCAAAAATTTCGAGATAAGAGTGGTAATTTACTAATTCGAGGTCGCTGATTCCGAATTCGGTGTCCGTTTGGCGTTTGGAGCCTTTGTTGTCGAGTTATGGCCCATTTTCGACCTAAAAATGCCGTTTCCGGGCCAACCAAAGGCCACCGCCGCAAACCAACGTCAGATTCGTGTTCAGCGACCTCGAATTAGTAGAAAAACACATTTTTCGCGATTTTATGAAAACCTTTTTGAAACGGGTCAAAAATGGCCTGAAAAAAGGCCATTTTCTCGGAAACGAAGCGAAACGAGGCCAAACCGACCGCGCCATTGAATTCGCCGTGGCCGAAAACCCCCTTCTAGACACCTCGCGCGCCGATCGGGGGCAAAAAATTTTTTAGCCCAAAAAACACCAAAGGGGTTAGTTCATGCTTTTTTTCGATTTTTGGCGATTTTCAAAAATTTCGAGATAAGAGTGGTAATTTACTAATTCGAGGTCGCTGATTCCGAATTCGGTGTCCGTTTGGCGTTTGGAGCCTTTGTTGTCGAGTTATGGCCCATTTTCGACCTAAAAATGCCGTTTCCGGGCCAACCAAAGGCCACCGCCGCAAACCAACGTCAGATTCGTGTTCAGCGACCTCGAATTAGTAGAAAAACACATTTTTCGCGATTTTTTGAAAACCTTTTTGAAACGGGTCAAAAATGGCCTGAAAAAAGGCCATTATCTCGGAAACTAAGCGAAATGCGGCCAAACCGACCGCGCCATTGAATTCGCCGTGGCCGAAAACCCCCTTCTAGACACCTCGCGCGCCGATCGGGGGCAAAAATTTTTTAGCCCAAAAAACACCAAAGGGGTTAGTTCATGCTTTTTTTCGATTTTTGGCGATTTTCAAAAATTTCGAGATAAGAGTGGTAATTTACTAATTCGAGGTCGCTGATTCCGAATTCGGTGTCCGTTTGGCGTTTGGAGCCTTTGTTGTCGAGTTATGGCCCATTTTCGACCTAAAAATGCCGTTTCCGGGCCAACCAAAGGCCACCGCCGCAAACCAACGTCAGATTCGTGTTCAGCGACCTCGAATTAGTAGAAAAACACATTTTTCGCGATTTTTTGAAAACCTTTTTGAAACGGGTCAAAAATGGCCTGAAAAAAGGCCATTATCTCGGAAACTAAGCGAAATGCGGCCAAACCGACCGCGCCATTGAATTCGCCGTGGCCGAAAACCCCCTTCTAGACACCTCGCGCGCCGATCGGGGGCAAAAAATTTTTAGCCCAAAAACACCAAAGGGGTTAGTTCATGCTTTTTTTCGATTTTTGGCGATTTTCAAAAATTTCGAGATAAGAGTGGTAATTTACTAATTCGAGGTCGCTGATTCCGAATTCGGTGTCCGTTTGGCGTTTGGAGCCTTTGTTGTCGAGTTATGGCCCATTTTCGACCTAAAAATGCCGTTTCCGGGCCAACCAAAGGCCACCGCCGCAAACCAACGTCAGATTCGTGTTCAGCGACCTCGAATTAGTAGAAAAACACATTTTTCGCGATTTTTTGAAAACCTTTTTGAAACGGGTCAAAAATGGCCTGAAAAAAGGCCATTATCTCGGAAACTAAGCGAAATGCGGCCAAACCGACCGCGCCATTGAATTCGCCGTGGCCGAAAACCCCTTCTAGACACCTCGCGCGCCGA